>JAHHZJ010003113.1:0-42422 GCA_021437245.1 Aegilops speltoides | reverse complement strand
CGATTCCGGACACGCAACCCGCTCGTCCGCCACACCCCCTAACCTATCGAACTCGCAACTTTCCCCTTCGTTCACTGTCTAAAACACGTAAACACCGGAATCCTTTCCTGATGTTTCCCCCCTTTCACGGTATCACCTAGTACTGCGTTAGAGCACACCTAGCACCGCGTATTGCCTCGTTATGTTTTGTGATGTTTTGTTTGCTCCATATTTACTGTTCTTCCCCCTCTTCTTCCCCGGTAGACCCCGAGACTGATGCTGCTGCTGGTACCCCGATCGGCTACGGTGTTGACGAACCCTCCTTGTCTGAGCAACCAGGCAAGCCCCCCCCCTTGATCACCAGATATCGCCTATTCTCCTCTATACTGCTTGCATTAGAGTAGTGTAGCATGTTACTGCTTTTCGATAATCCTATTCTGATGCATAGCCTGACATTGTTGCTACATCTGTTGATACCTTACCTGCAATCCTAAATACTTAGTATAGGATGCTAGTTTATCATCATTGGCCCTACATTCTTGTCAGTCTGCCTTGCTATACTATCGGGCCGTGATCACTTGGGAGGTGATCACGGGTATATACTATACATACATACATACTACAGATGGTGACTAAAGTCGGGTCTGCTCGAAGAGTACCCGCGAGTGGTTCACGGATTGGGGGCTGAAAGGGCCTTTGTCCCGACGGCCCTCTGTGTGGATCTTTGTGGCGGAGCGACAGGGCAGGTTGAGACCACCTAGGAGAGAGGTGGGCCTGGCCCTGATCGGCGTCCGCGGTTGCTTCATAATAACACGCTTAACGAGATCTTGGTATTTGATCTGAGTCTGGCCATTTGGTCTATACGCACTAACCATCTACGTGGGAGTAGTTATGGGTATCCCGACGTCGTGGTATCACCAAGCCTTCTTGACGTCAAGAATCGAAGCGGCGACGCCGGATTGGAACGTAAGCTCGCGCTTGTATTAGGGGCTAGTTCGCTTCCGGCCGCCCACGCGTCGTGGTGTGTGCTCGAGGCGATGGGCCTGCACTCGCGCTTAGGTTTAGACCGCGTGTTGACCTCTCTTGTGCCTAGGTGGGCTGCGACGTGTTGATCTTCCGAGGCCGGGCATGACCCCAAAAGTGTGTCCGCCAAATGGGATCAAGCGTGTTGGGTTATGTGGTGCACCCTGCAGGAAGTTAATCTATTCAATAGCCGTGTCCCTCGGTAAAGGACGACCCGGAGTTGTACCTTGACCTTATGACAACTAGAACCGGATACTTAATAAAACACACCCTTCCAAGTTCCACAGACAACCCGTGATCGCTCTCTAACAGGCAACGAGGAGAGGATCGCCGGTAGGATTATGCTATGCGATGCTACTTGGAGATGCTACTTGGAGATGCTATTTGGAGGACTTCAAGCTACCCTCTTCTACATGTCATGAGACGGAGGCTGCTGTAGCGTAGTCTTCGACGTGATTAGCTATCCCCTCTTATTCTCGCATTCTCAGTTCACCCATTGATATGGCCCTTTACACATATACCCATGCATATGTAGTGTAGCTCCTTGCTTGTAGTACTTTGGATGAGTACTCACGGTTGCTTTCTCCCCTTTTTTCCTTTTCCTTTCTTTTCTCGGTTGTCGCAACCAGATGTCGGAGTCCGTGGCTGTGACGCCACCGCCGATGACGACTACTACACTGGAGGTGCCTACTACTACGCAGCGGCCGACGATTTCCACTGTGAGTAGTTTAGGAGGATCCTGCAGGAGGCCTCGCGCCTCTTCGATCTGATTCCAGCTTTGTGCTAGCCTTCTTAAGGCAAACTTGTTTAACTTATGTCCAGATCAGATATTGTTGCTTCCACGACTCGCCTATGATCGAGCACTTGTATTCGAGCCCTCGAGGCCCCCGCTTGTATTATGATGCTTGTATGACTTATTTATGTTTTAGAGTTGTGTTGTGATATCTTCCGTGAGTCCTCGATCTTGATCGTACACGCTTGTGTGCATGATTAGTGTACGATTAAATCGGGGCGCCTAAGTTGGTATCGAGCCGATCGCTCAGGAATCCCTTCCAACTCCTTGGTCAAGTCGAGTCTAGACTTTACAAAACTTTTATTAACATGGCTGTGCGGCCCATGGGCCCACGTCGCCATTGGGTGGTAGTAGGATCTTTTATTCCTCGTCTTTACTCTGGGACTCTGAGCTCTCTTCTATTCGGGTTAAATGATTTTGCAAAAAACAAAACTAACTTTAGGTTCTCGCAAGTACTTCCTCCCGGAGAGCCCCTTGTTGCCGATGACCGCCTGCTGCACCAGAAGATTCCGAAGATACTCTACGATGTGCTCTCGAGACTATGAGCCATCGCTTTTGCAATTCACTTCCATCGATAAATCCCTCTGGATAACTACTTATACCTATCGTTCATATTTTCATCCCCAGTTGCTCTTGTTATTACAAGATGTCCTGAAATACTTTTCGATATTCCGAGAATTCTTTATGCTTACTGCCCTGCAGTTCCTTGCTGCATGAATACCCCTACGGATAATTACTCGCGCTTGCCGAGTATCCGTTTGTCCAAAGTTGTTCATGTGTTTCACAAAATACATTCAAATACTACCCGATCTTCCGAAAATCCTGAGCAGCACTGTTGCTTTTGAAATTTTGCTTACTTGCATTATGGTTAATCCCATAAGTCTCGTAATCTTAATGGCATCCCTTGTCATTGTCATTTTGAGTCCGTTGATCCAATATGTTGCGAATGCACGCAATCATCAGCTTGATCCTTATAAAGTATCTTTCCGCTCGACGCCTTTTCAACATGAGTGGTTCTCGCCAATCAGATTGCCATCGATTGTACCCTAAGTCTATTCAACTTATCCATCCTTGATCGTAGTGCTTGCTCCTCGATCCTTTATTTGAAAATCATAATTCCTTTGTTATTTAAATGTTGAATTATTCAGATGTTCTATAAATCGATGCATTTGCATTCTTTCTTCCTTTGATTGGGTATCGATACTCACATCAACTCCATTTTGGATCGCCATATCCACTGTTGGATTATTATCCGATAGTGTCCTTCATAATTAATCACCTTGTGAGTTCTTCCTCGATACATAATGCCTTTGGAAAATTGTATCCTCTCCTTTTGCCAACCATGCTCGCTTTGAGCTGGTGATATTTACTCTTGAAGCTTGTGGTATGTGTTCCTAAGATGCCCCGATGGGTTGAACCTATGCCTTCCTTACTATGTGTGAACTCGGAAGTTTTCACGAGTCATACTCATCAGTATTTCACCGGTAAAACTTTCAACACTAATGCCTTTATCAAAGCGAGAAGTGAATGGAAGGTTATACATTGAAGAAGTGGAGTCGACCTTGAACTTTGTGTTCATGCCCATGGACACGATGTAGATCCTATCATGGAAGCTTCTTGTAATAATAACTATTTCCTTGTTATAATATCATTTGGAATCTGTGAATTGATCCTTTGCAATCATGGATCCGACCATATTTTCTACTTGATTCCATTTTTCGGACAAGTTAAATCACTTGTCCTCTCTGCATCAATACACCCATCCAACCTCTATTTTGATCTACCTTTGAGTACTAACCCCTAGTATCTCGAGGATATCAACCGATTGCACTACATCTTATGCATTTCGACGAAGTAGTGCCTCTCCCGTCAGAAGTCACTCCACGGGTTCTGGGTTGTCGCCAACCGAGAACACCGATTAGCTTAATCGAATCTCCCCGTGATTCAAGACTCTAGTACATTGTGGATGAGAAGATTAATACTCCATCACGTCATTCCTAGCCTGATCGGCTATATCATGTTGTACTAAATTTTAACTTTGCTACCTGGTCCTTTCTTCCTGGAGCACAATTTTTGACGATGAGCTAAGCTTACGTTGATTTTCCTCGTCATATCATTTCACCTTGAACAACAAGCTTGATTTCAAGTTTGTGTCGTACCCATGGTTCCAATAACCTTTTGCTTCATAATTCCTTTAACTTGATGTCATCGCCGATGGATTACATCTTCGTGGAGCCTCTCGACAAAATTTGTCGTGATCATCATCAACATCTTGACTCCTTCCTGGATATCAATTGAATTCATGATGAGAAATACCATCCTTGCCCTCGATGATTTGTGTTGTACCTTGAGATCCTTGCTACCCAACTTATGTTATGTTCTACCTTGTAGTATTGCTATCTTCTATGTCAAGAATGTCATGGGAAATTCACCACCCTTAAGAATTCTTGATACCAGTGATACTTATTAACATCACCATTCTTTTCTTGGTCCCCGTGATATTTCTAACCGGAATACCGGCAGATGGTCTGTGATGTGTAAATTCTAAACTTCGAGCAACCCTCTTGCTTTGAAGTTATTGGTCTACAGTTTCATTCTACGACTATGGCTTATTGAATCACCATTCTGACATTGGTCGTGCAACCCAACCCATATTTTGGGCGCACCTTTCAACCAACGTTTAATTGTGTATGTTTTCCTCGAGCATACTTCCTTATATCATTTGATCTGACAAATGTTATCTCCTTGTTCACTTAATTGTGGAAATCCATCCTTTGGGAATCTCGATGAATTGCCGTTGAGTTCACCAGACACCTCCTTGTCCTCTCCTTGGGTTAATGATGAACTCTTGCTAATGGAAATCACTTCATAGTTCATTTCCCGAGAATCTTACATTGTCATCTCGTCAATTGTGTTGCACCTTTTCTTCTCGTGCATACTAAGTCGAGGTATCATGACACCAATCGGATCTCAATCTCGGTCGATATGATGGTTGGTACAACTTTCCATGAGATATGATGTTGGTCCTTTGATGACCCGGTAATATGATGTCATGCCTAGTACCCCCGGCTGGAGGACCTATCATTATAATTTCTTTTGCAAGGATAACCATTCTTCCTGGAGGAAACTGTAAGACTTATTCTGCAAGTTGTTCTTGATGAATCCTTTGTCTATCCAAGTCTGACCTTTGCTTAAAGACCATGGCAATGCTATCTCAAGCATGTCTGTGGTACTCGATCATCGATAAGAACATTTGAAGCACCATGCTAAATTTCCTTTATCAATTTTTCAAACACCATTGTTTCAAAGGATGTCATAAAGTTCCTCTCCCTAACCTAAATGGTTTTCTCGTTATATCCTGTTATGGATATCATGCTCTACTTGTCATTGGGAAGGATATACCTCAATTATGTGTTTAAACACACTATTCTTTCCATTGTTCGATTAAATCGATAGACACTTTTCCCTTCCATTGGTTTGTTTAAACCCTTTCTATGGTCTATATGATATAAGCAGTAATAATTCCCTCGCTTGTGATAACACATCGTGTACAACTCTTTCAAGAAGATCCTATTACTATAATTGATGACATTCCGTAACCACCGATGGGCTTATAACTTTGCCAATTGGTTCGCCTCGCTCAACGAAAGGGAAAATGGTTCTCTTCGCCCTCGCCCTTGGTATTGATGTTGTTGCCGACATAAGCGACATGCTACTCTCGACACGCCTTGCTATCATGATCGTGCAAGACGTCACCGCCCTTCCTATCGTTAACCCACATGGTGGGCCCATAACCCACGCTTTCACAGATCGAAACCCGACTCTCCTGTACACCCCTGCTCCCAAAGTTATTCTCGCGAGTGGACTCAGATGTAATTCACGGACCACCGCCCCAAGTGATCTATTTTGGTATCGACGCAATACTTATTCTCGCCGCCTCAACCCTTTTCACCTGCTGATTAGGCATCGAACGCTTGCCTATCCATTTGAAACTTCTCATGGTACCTCCTTACTTTGCTCTCGATATTTTCTTAAGATTCAATTCGAGAGTAACTTCCGCCACCTTCCTCGGTGTTATCGACCAGATAGTCAACCTTGTAGAGGTCTGTCCTTTTGAAGCTACCCCTTATCCTTTCCGTAAGTACGATGAAGATCCCCAAGGAAGGACGATAACTTCATCATGATGGCCCGAAGCGGAGAACTAAAGACATCAATGTAATGGATCGACCTCTTCGAGAAGAGCAACCAAGACCGATAAGACTCGTAGGGTTTTTCGCTACCAGCAACTTCCCCCCTTACTCCACCGCTTAAATCTCGGGACGAGATTTCTTGTAGTGGAGGAGAATTGTGACGCCCGGGTAATCAGGCTACAGTGATTCCATGCTAAGGATGCCACGTCACCTTCAAGTTATCGTTGTTAGTCTCGCGATGGTTCAAAACGATTCAAATTCAAATTTAAAATAAAGACAAACATCGAAAGTTTTCAAACGCTAAAACTAAAATGTTCGGAATGTGACATAATTAAATATACTAAATTAGGTACAACTTTTGTATTTTACCAAAACTAAAGTATTTAGAAAATAAGAGAAAATAGAAAAGGAAAAATAAATAAAAGAAAATACAAAACAGAGACAGAAAATAAAATAAGAGGAGAGTTTCCTTTGGGCCACGGCCCACCGGCCTTTGGGCCAATCAGCCGACAAGGCCGCCCACCCCCGCCTCTACTAGGTCACACCGACCCCCACCGGACCGAACCCCGCCCAAACCGCCCCACTTCCCCACGCCTCTCTCGTTTCCCCCCACTCGCTGGATCTGGATTGAGCCCGATCCCCGCTCCACACGCCGCCGCCCAACCATGCTCGCGCAGGGCAGCACCCCACCCCGCCTAGTGCGCCTCCTACCTCCGCCGGCGACATCAACCGCCCCGTCGCGTCCACTAGAGCTCGTCCTCGACCCCTACCGTCGCCCGTCGCCGGTGCCAACCCCGTCACCGCCTCGCCTTCGTCCGTCGCCGCACGGAGCGCTGCCCTCGCCGCTCGCTTCTTCGCGGTAACGCCCCCGCCCTCCTCCCGAACGGCCTCCACGCCTCTCGACGCCCCCACATTAACGCTGGTGAGGACCAGTTCGTCCTCCCTTTCTCGCCCATCGTCCGCGGCACCACGCCACCCCGCCCCACTTCGCTGAACACCACCGAGCCACGCCGCGCGAAGCTCCTCTCGCCAAGGCCTGCGTCGTTCCGTCTGCCGCCGCCGCCACGCCCGCCCAGCGTGCCCACCATGGCCGCCTCGCCCGTCCTGCTGCTTTCGCTCGCCCCCGCCGCCTCGACGAAGGCCGCAGCAGCTTTCTTCTTGCCTCTCCGGCGACCCTCCCTCCTGCGCCGGTTTCGCTGAACGGCCGGCCGGGCGAAGCCTCGCCGTCGCTTGCGCGCGCCGTGCCCCCTCGATGCGGCCAGAGCCGTCTCGTTCGCCTCGCCGCACTCAGCCTGTTAACCGCCACCCTGCGCGCCTGCTTTCGCCCGATCCACTAAGGCCCCAGACCATCGACTAGGGGCCCCGCCTGTAACGTTTTTTTTTAAAAAAATAATAATAAAAAATAAAATAAATTAAATAAATAATAATAATTAAATTAATTAATTAATTAAGGAATTAATTAAGTTAATTAATCATGATTAGGTTAACCTAATTAAACTAATTAGTTTAGTTAAACAATAATTAGATTAGTTAAATCTTAATTAGCATAATCAGAGTATGACATGCGGGTCCCACCTGTCAGGTTGACCAGGTCAACGGTCAACGTTGACTACTGACGTCATGCTGACATCGGCAAACACTATTCTGGATAATGTTAATTTAATTAATAATTAATAAATTAGAAAATGATTAAATCCTTTTAAAATCAATATAAAATAAACCGTAGCTCGGATGGAAAAACTTTGTATATGAAAGTTGCTCAGAACGACGAGACGATTCCGGATACGCAACCCGTTCGTCCGCCACACCCCCCTAACCTATCGAACTCGCAACTTTCCCCCTTCGGTTCACCTGTCGAAAACACGAAACACCGGAATCCTTTCCTGATGTTTCCCCTTCACAGATCACCTAGTATCTGCGTTAGAGCACACCTAGCACCGCCAGATTGCCTCGTTATGTTTTGTGATGTTTTGTTTGCTCCATATTTACTGTTCTTCCCCTCTTCTTCCCGGTAGACCCGAGATCGATGTCGCCTCTTGGTACCCCGATCGGCTACGGTGTTGACGAACCCTCCTTGTCTGAGCAACCAGCAAGCCCCCCCTTTGATCACCAGATATCGCCTATTCTTCTCTATACTGCTTGCATTAGAGTAGTGTAGCATGTTACCGCTGATAATCCTATTCGATGCATAGCCCGACATTGTTGCTACATCTGTTGATACCTTACCGCAATCCTAAATACTTAGTATAGGATGCTAGTTTATCATCATTGGCCCTACATTCTTGTCACCGCCTTGCTATACTATCGGGCCGTGATCACTTGGGAGGTGATCACGGTATATACTATACATACATACATACTACGATGGTGACTAAAGTCGGGTCTCGTCAAGAGTACCCGCGAGTGGTTCACGGAGTTGGATTAAATGAAAGGGCCTTTGTCCCGACGGCCCTCTGTGTGGATCTTTGTGGCGGAGCGACAGGCAGGTTGAGACCACCTAGGAGAGAGGTGGGCTCGCCTCGATCGGCGTCATGCGTTGCTTCATAATAACACGCTTAACGAGATCTTGGTATTTGATCCGAGTCCGCCATTTGGTCTATACGCACTAACCATCTACGTGGGAGTAGTTATGGGTATCCCGACGTCGTGGTATCAGCCGAAGCCTTCTTGACGTCAGCAACTGAGCGGCGCGCGCCGGATTGGAACGTAAGCCTGCGCTTGTATTAGGGGGCTAGTTCTGCTTCCGGCCGCCCACGTCGCAAGTGTGTGTGCTCGTATGGCGATGGGCCTGCACCCTGCGCGCTTAGGTTTAGACCGGCGTGCTGACCTCTCTGTTGTGCCTAGGTGGGGCTGCGACGTGTTGATCTTCCGAGGCCGGGCATGACCCCGAAAAGTGTGTCCGGCCAAATGGGATCAAGCGTGTTGGGTTATGTGGTGCACCCCTGCAGGGAAGTTAATCTATTCGAATAGCCGTGTCCCTCGGTAAAGGACGACCGGAGTTGTACCTTGACCTTATGACAACTAGAACCGGATACTTAATAAAACACACCCTTCCAAGTTCTGACAGACAACCCGTGATCGCTCTCTAACAGGCAACGAGGAGAGGATCGCGGGTAGGATTATGCTATGCGATGCTACTTGGAGATGCTACTTGGAGATGCTATTTGGAGGACTTCAAGCTACCCTCTTCTACATGTCATGCGAGACGGAGGCTGCGAGTGGCGTAGTCTTCGACGTGATTAGCTATCCCCTCTTATTCTCGCATTCTGCAGCTTCACCAATCGATATGGCCCTTTACACATATACCCATGCATATGTAGTGTAGCTCCTTGCTTTAAGTAGTACTTTGATGAGTACTCACGGTTGCTTTCTCCCCTTTTTTCCTTTTCCTTTCTTTACGGTTGTCGCAACCAGATGCGGAGTCCGAAGCTGACGCCACCGTCGATGACGACTACTACACCGGAGGTGCCTACTACTACGCAGCAGCCCGCCGACGACGACTGGAGTAGTTTAGGAGGATCGAGTGCAGGGAGGCCTGCGCTTCTTCGACCAGATTCCAGTTTGTGCTAGCCTTCTTAAGGCAAACTTGTTTAACTTATGTCGTACTCAGATATTGTTGCTTCCGCTGACTTCGTCTATGATCGAGCACTTGTATTCGAGCCCTCGAGGCCCCTGGCTTGTATTATGATGCTTGTATGACTTATTTATGTTTTAGAGTTGTGTTGTGATATCTTCCCGTGAGTCCCTGATCTTGATCGTACACGTTTGTGTGCATGATTAGTGTACGATTAAATCGGGGGCGTCACATCACGGCGGCAGCGAGATGGGCCCCGCGGGCCTGGCACGGTGGGAGGAGAGAGAGGGGCCGGCGAGGTGACATGGCGGTGTCTCATTGGGCGGGGCAACGGGCGGACATGTCCGGCAGCGGGGGGAGGTGTGTCCGGTGGCGCGAGGAGGGAGAAGGTTAGGGTTTCATCCGCAAATTTCGGTGGAGAGGGAGTATATATAGGTAGAGGGAGTTAGGAGACTCCAAACGAGGAGCTGTTTTTGCCCACACGATCGTGATCGAACGACCGAGAGCATGGAGGGGATTTGGATGGGTTATTGGGCCACTTTGGAGGGGTGTTGGGCTGCACACAAAAGAGGCTTTTACGGTACCCCGGTTAACCGTTGGAGTATCAAACGGACTCCAAATGGCACGAAACTTGACAAGCGGTTTACCGGTGGTGTACGAAGGCTGCTTGGCAAACCTCGGTCCATTCCGAGAATGTTTAACACCCACTCACAACAAGAGACAAAAGGGGAACGCCAGAGGACATAGGAGTGCCGGATTGCAAAACGGACAACGGGGAAAAGGACCGAATGCAAGTATTGGAAAACATGCAGATGATATGCAGATGATGACATGGCAAAATGCAAAACGCAAGCAAATGACATGGCAACGACGGCGAATAACTGGAGGACACCTGGCACATTGAATCCAGGGCGTTACAGGGAATCAGGCCCGCGAAGACTGCGTGGAGATGGATAGGAATCTCGGTGGTGCTCATGTTACCCACGAGCCAAGATGCGGGACGAACGATCGTTGCCTACCACTCATTGAAATTGGCGGCAAGAGCTGGGCGGACCTTGGCCAGCCCCTCTTGGTTGATCACCGTCGACCGCTCGAGAGCAGGCTCTGAGGCTGATGGCGGCTCGACCGGAGCATGCGACTTCCCTTTCTTCTTCCTCTGCTATGGGGCCATGGCGGAAGCTAGGAGGGGGGAACAGCGTTGGCGCTGGATCTGCAAGAAGGATTGCAGGTTGGGGAAGGGAAGGAGCCAAGGCCAAGCGCAACAATCTACAGGGGCGGACTGCTCTAGCAACGGGTGGCCGTCGGGCTTAGCGGATTTCAAGGTAGCATGGGGAAGTGGAGACGCCCACATCCCATCAGTCACCACGCGTTGTCCAAGGCCGCAGGCGGTTAGGGACTATGGCGCTCCGCACTTTCCCATTGGCTTCGCTTAGAAGCCAAGTCTGAGCGCGCCTTGGGCCCCGGGGCTACTGTCGGTGTTCTAGATACGGGGGTGCCCAGACTTGCCTGCCTATGGCCCACGATGTGGCTCCATCAACGGCCTGGTACGGCCCAGCTTCAGCATCAACAACTCAAGACCCTCGCAAGGCGGACGACACCAAGACCTCCAAGGGGATCGGCCTCCTCAGGCTGGCTCCCGAGGAGTGGATATTTCTACGCAAGGTGCACCTCACAAGGCTCGGCTGACATGAGCCATGATAACCAAGGCCAGGCGGGCGCTAGGCGGGCGCAGAGTACCAGTTTCCTCTTTGGTGCAAAGGAGGCAAGCAGCAGGCATGGAGTCCCGAGGGATCAACCAAAGGTTTCCATTCTGGTGCAACAAAACCAAGACCGCTAGGACGGCAGGACGGAGGTCATCACCGAGCCCACCGTAGCGTCACGACCAGAGGCTTTTGCAGGCAAAGACCACTTTAGTCAGGATAGGACGTACTTGTTATCTCCCTTCAAATTTGGTCATTGTGGGATCCCTTCCCGCCTACATTTGGTAAGAGGACCAAAGCCACTATAAATACGGCCTAGCCACAACCATAGAGGGGGATCGAATCCATTCCACCCTCACTAGCTCACCCGAGCTCAAGAACACGCCTCCTGAGGCTGTTCCCCACTATACTAGTTCTTCCTCAACCCCTCGAGGCAAATCCACTACAAAGCAAGAGTAGGGTTTTACACCACAAGGTGGCCCGAACCTCGGTAAACTGTCGTGTCTTCTATCTCCTTCGAGCTCGTCATGCTAGGCTGTGAGGTTTGCGAGCTGGCAGGTTGGGTAGGTTGAGATCTCCACACGCACCCTAGAGTTCGAACCTCTCAAGGGTTTGTGGAACCTGAAATCTGACATCGTGTTTCGAGGTCGAGCCCCCATGGCCCGTCTTGTCAAAACAGAGATCGTGCCCACTTATTTACGGGATTCTCATTAATGGGATTTGGGTAACCCAACCGACAATGGTGCGCACACTCTCATCCGGATTGGGCATGTTTTAAGGCATAAGTGGGGGGACAGTTGGCATTTCTACTGCCTATAAGAGGGCAACAGATTCCTCCTTTCTTCCCCACGCCTGCCTCTGGCCTCTGCCTCCCAATCTCCCAAGCTCCAACGCCCGAAAAAAAGTTCTGGTCTCCTCAACGCAACCACCTTCTCCAGCCATGGCCGGGTTAGGATCCAAGGGCAAGTGGGAGGTCTCCTCCATCATGGAGAAGGACTTGAAGAATCTCCGGAGCGCGGGGTACCTGGCCGCAGACATTGTGCACAGGCTTCCCGACGAGGGCCAAATCATCCCCACTCTAGCGCCCGGCGAAAGGGTTGTCTTCCTCCCCCATTTTCTTAGAGGGCTAGGGTTTCCACTCCACCCTTTCGTTCGTGGCCTCATGTTCTACTATGGGCTAGATTTCCATGATCTAGCCCCGAATTCCTTCCTCCACATATCGGCGTTCATCGTCGTGTGTGAGGATCTACTCCGCATCCCACAACACTTCGGCCTATGGCTCAAAATCTTTCAATGTGAAGCCAAAGTTGGTCGACAGACAGCACACGGACTGCAGCGGCGCCATGATAAGCAAGCAGCCCAACGCCACATGGCCCAAAGGGGCCTTCATTGAGACCGTCAAGGTCTGGCAGCAGGAGTGGTTCTACATCACCGAGCCCCGCCGCGCCAACTAGACAGCAATTCCAGAGTTTGGATCCGGACCCCCGACGAGGCTCACTTCGTGGAACGCTAAGGGCCTCGACTGGGGGTCCTAGATGGAGGTGCAGATGTTCCAGAAGCACATCACCAACATGCTGGGAAAAAAGGTCGGTCTCACCAACGTGGTGCAGATCATGCTCTTCTGCCGCATCCTCCCCTACCAAAGCCGGGCCTCCAACATGTGGGAGTTCAATCTGGGGGAGCCGCGGACCCTGAAGCGCTTCTTAGGCACTACGCCCGAAGGAATATGGAAGATGCTCTTTAAGGCCCAGAAGAGCTGGCCCATGGAGACCAAAGATGTCGGGCTCGACATCGAGAATCCGGCCACTCTAGTAAGTTTTAACCTTTTCGAAGATGTGTCCGGTCAACATTTTTAATCAACAGGAACCTTATCAGCTCACTTCTTCACAGGGTTGGGCAGCAAAGGCAAAGCAGATTGATAGTCCGGCATCGTTGCCAGAAAACCTAGCCACTGCCCAGCTAACAGAGATGCTGGTCCTAGCACCCTACCAGGCCCTGGAGAAGAAGGGCAAGGAGTCCAAGGGTGTCACTCGCTGCAGAGGTCCTTCGGACGCTGTGTCCGGAGAGACCGAGATCGTCTCCTCTCATGAGGGAGACGAGGACGAAGAGGAGCAGGAGGAAGAAAGCGACCCCCCCCCCACACACACACACACAAGTGGAGGAGGAAGGGAAGAGGACAGCCTTCAAGAACCCGGAGGGGTCAGCGCTGAAGAGGGGGAAGATAACCCTCTCGGTCAGTTCGGACTCAGAGTTTGAACACATCCCCAAGAGAGCCCCCAGGGCGAAGCCCTTGGCCGATTCATAAGTATCTGAAATATTACTCTTCAGTTTCCGCTTGCCTACCCTTTTCATGTAAGATATGTTACTGTTTGCTTTTCAGCCCTCCTCATGATATTCCGAACGCCCCATCTTCGTCGGGGAACGACCTACTACCTGAGCAGGCGGAGAGCGACACGTCATCGCGAGCCCCCTCGCCTACTGCCATGGAGGACACCAAGGTATCATCCCAAAGGACTCCTCCTGGCAGAGGAGGGGCTGATGAGGGTGTCAAGAAGGCCCCTGAGGTTAATACCTCGGTCGCCGAATACCTGGGGGAGGCCACCCCCATGACCACCAACAACAGGGAGCCTCAATAGTCCAGGCCCCTCCGCACACCATTCCGGAGACCAATACGGCTCTGGAAAGGGATGTGCAACCTCCTTCGACAGAGGGAAGAGGAGCAACGGCTCCCGCAGCGGCCTCCATTAATCCGGAGGCTACTCATGCTCTAGAGGAGGCTCTGCAACGCGCTTCCATCATGGAGGAGCACCGCACCCTGATGGGTGCAGTCATGGAAAAGGTTCAGTCTGCGAAAAGTGGACAAAACGAAGCCTTCAACAGCCTAGTAGCGGGCTTTGAGGTATGTGATGTAATATTCTAAGCAAATTTATCATATGCAAAGGGTAAATCTGTGTATAGGCAGTAGCCCCTGAGACTTTGTTCGGATTAGAACAATCCAGACAGAGGATCTCAAGACAATTCAGATACTAATATACTGCGCTAATGTATATGACAGGCATCCATATTGGCGGCCACCGCCCACACCGCAGAGGTTTCCGAGCTTAATGGGAAGCTGCAGGTGTCCGGTGATGTCGGATTTAGGGACCCGGCAACCCTTGAGAGGTTCAAACTCTGGGATGCATGCGGAGATCTCAACCTGTCCAGCCTGCCTACTCGCGATCCTCCTAAGCCTATCGCGTCGAGCTCAAAGAGACACAAAGACACAGAGATTTATACTGGTTCGGGCCACTGTTGTGGTGTAATACCCTAATCCAGTGTGGTGTGGTGGATTGCCTCGAGGGGCTATGGATGAACTAGTACGGTGGATGAACAAGCCTCAGGAGGTGAGGTGTTCTTGAGCTGGTGTGGTGCTCTACTTGTTTTGATCTCGGTCCCAGTCCCGGTCCCAGTCCCGGTCCCTTTCTATGGTGGTGGTTAGGTCCTATATATAGTGGCGTTGGTCCTCTTCCCAAATATGAGCGGGAAGGGATTCCACAACGGCGGGATTTGAAAGGGGACAAGTAGTACAGTCTATCCTGACAAAAGTAGTCTTCGCCTGTGAAAAGCCTCTGGTCGTGATGCCGCGGTAGGCTCGGTGATGACCTCCGTCCTGCCGTTCGGGCGGTCTTGGTCTTGTTGCACCAAAATGGAAACCTTTGGCTGATTCCTCGGGACTCCGCGCCTATGGCTTGCCTCCCTTGCACCAAAGAGGAAACCTGCACTCTGCACCCACTTGGCGCCCGCCTGGCGCCCTCCTGGCCTTAGTTGTCATGGCTCACGTTAGCTGAGCCTTGTGAGGTAGCTTGCATAGAACTCTCCGCCCCTCAGGAGCCCTCCTGAGGAGGCCACTTCCTTCGAGGGACTTGTCGTCGTCCGCCTCGTGAAGCTTGGCCCTCGTGAGGGTCTTGCGGTGTTGGTGTTGATACCGGGCCATACCAGGCCATCGATGGAGTCATGCGGTGGGCCGCAGGAAGGCAGGGCTAGATATCCCTGAATCCAGGACGCCGACAGTAGCCCCCGGGCCAAAGGCGCGCTCGGACTTGGCTTCTAGGAAAAGCCAAAGGGCAAGTGCGGAGCGCCGCGGGCCCTAACCACCTGCGGTCTTGATGACGCGTGGCGATTGATTGGACGTGGGCGACTCCGTTTCCCCACGCTGCCTCGGCAACTGCTCGACTTGACAACTGCATGCTGCATGCAAAGAGGATCATCATTACTTGAAATCGTGGGAGGCCAAGGATTTACCTTCTCCCGGCTATAAATGTGCGAGCGGGTGGAGCCCCTGCCCATCTCTCTTTCTTCATGCTCCCACCTGCTTCTTCTCCTCTCCATCTTGCTACCATGGCGCCGATCATAAGGTACTCCACGGCAGAGAAGGGGAAGGCTCCTAGGGAGGGGCCTGACCCTCTCCCGCCGAAGAAATGAATCCGCCTTCCTGACGACGCCCATGTGGGGCGAGAGGTGGCCAGACCTTGGCAATCGAGGCCTCCGCCTGGCTTCCCCCTCCCCCTATACGCCCACGCTCAAGACGATGGAGTGCGCCATCGTGCGGCGCCTGATGAGGATGGCAGGGCCGCCATTGCCCTGCCGGCCGCACCATGGACCCACGCCGAGGGTAGCTCGCGCAAGTTCGTGGTGTGGGCGGCGATGCCTCCCGACACCTGGATCCGACTCCCGTGGTTCTTCACCCGTGAGTTGCCTCTGAGGGGACCAGTTGAGCGGTGGCTGCAGCATGTAGGGTGCCACAGCTTGGCTACCGGGGCTGAAGTCAAGGTGGTTCCGCCTAGAGACGTCTTCATGACGCGAGGATGGGGCGAGATCGCTCGGGCTTGCCGAGCGGAGGGAGCCCTGGCGATCCACTTCAAGTACGACGGCGCGGCCACTTTGTTTTTCAAGGTCTTCAACAAGGAGGGCGAGCGGCTAGAATGCTGCTCTGGAGGAGGCAGCTCGAGGGACGCCGTAGTGGGTGCTAGATATGACACTGCCACCATTAGCGCTTCGTCCAGCAGCGGCGGCGATTCCTGGGAATTCAGCGGCTCTCCTGAGCCCAGTGATTCTTCGGAGTCGAGCGACGACAGCTACGTGCCACCAAGCTCCCGCCGAGGCCGCAGGGCAGTTGCGGCTGCCACCCGGCATCGTCAGCGATACCGTAGGGCCCTGAAGTTGTTTCTCCTGCGTGAGATGAAGATCAGCCCCCGTGGGTTTGTAAGGATCGAAATGCATTTAATAGTATCGCTGTTTCTTTTGATTTTGTAATGGATGTGCGTATTCTAATTCGGCTGAGTCCCTCCCTTTTCTCTTCCCTAGACAGCATGGTGCTGTACACCGACAAGACCGAGTCCCCAGGCAGGCTTCAACCGTCGCTAGTATGCTAGGTCGCGATGCCGTGGTCAAGGCTAGGAGGTGAGCGGCCCAAGGTCCGGTAGGAGCTCATGAGACGCGATGCTCATGAGGTCCCCTTTGGCGTGCAAGCAACTGTATAGAAAATCGAAAAGGGGAGTGGAACCGCCCAAGTGGAACTGCGAGGCAGGGCGTGGGGAGCACAACTGGTGCTGTAGCGAGCCGAGACTTATCTTTTTGCTGTCTGAGTCCATTAGGGAGGTGATGCTTGCTGTCGCGCCTGTGGTACCATTACGTGCAGCCTGCATTGGCCACCCTCCTGCCTCGCTCGCCAAAATGCTCTATGTCCCCGGGTCCCGGCCCTCGAGCGAGCTCAGCCACCGCTGGTATGCCAGGTCACGATGCCGTGGTAAAGGCCAGGGGGTGAGGGCTGGAGAGCCAGTAGGAGCTCCCGAGACGCGATGCTCGGGAGGCCCCCCTATAATCTGCAAGCGACTCACAAGGCTAGATGGTGGTTGTCTGGGCCGACCTTTGGCCCATTGCTGGGTGAACCTGCAGGTTGGATGACAAAGGAGGCCGAGAGCCCCAGGGCATGAGACGGAGGCACCGAGGACCCTGCGAGGTGGTGTACTCGAGGCGGGCCGCGAACCAGAGCTCGATCCCTTGGTTTATCAGCGTTGCAGGGACGGACCTGAGCACAAGTGCCATGCCGATGTGAGTATCATGCAATGATGCAGAAATGGCGTTAGTCAAAACGCATGAAGGTCGTGAGGCGGTGGTCACGAGGTGACAATCATAAACAAATTCACAAAAATGATTAGATAGTCCTGGTGAATGCAAAACGATAGATGCCATAGGGATGGACCCACACGGCCTGGGGATGATGCAGCCCGAGGGGTGCCCCCAAACTGAAAGAACTAGGGAGATGTCACCTGGTACCATTGCTGAAGATTTGTTGAAGTAGCCAAAAAATGCGTGCCGCTGAAGCCGTTCCTCATGAGCCACTCCGGTGCCGAGCCTCGGGAGGCTCGGAGGGACTGGAAGGCTCTTGAAGGTCCTCCTCCATCTCCGCCAGGATCGCCTGGTGCTGGGCCTCGCACACCGCCCGAGCGTCCCTCATGCAGCGCTGGAATGCCTCAGCCGCGCCCGCCAGGACAAAAGGCATGCAGACATAGCTGTTGTTGGGGAACGTAGTAATTTCAAAAATTTCCTACACACACGCAAGATCATGGTGATGCATAGCAACAAGAGGGGAGAGTGTTGTCTACGTACCCTCGTAGACCGAAGCGGAAGCGTTGACGCAACGTAAAGGAAGTAGTCGTACGTCTTCCCGGTCCAACCGATCCAAGCACCGTTACTCCGGCACCTCCGAGTTCTTGACACACGTACAGCTCGATGACGCACCCCGATCTCCGATCCAGCAGAGGCACGGGAGGAGTTCCACAAGACGACGGCGTGGTGACGATCTTGATGTTCTCTGCCGCAGGCTTCGCCTAAGCACCGCTACAATATGACCGAGGTGTAATATCCTGGAGGGGGCACCGCACACGGCTAAGGAACGATCTCAATGATCAACTTGTGTGTCCATGGGGTGCCCCCTGCCCCCGTATATAAAGGAGTGGAGGAGGGGAGGGCCGGCCCTTTCCTAGTCCAACTAGGAGACCTTCCAAGTAGTAGGAGTAGGAGACAAGGAAGGGGAAGAGAGAAGGGAAGGAAGGAGGGGGTGCGGCCCCTCCCCCCAGTCCAATTCAGACTAGGGCAAGGGGGGGGGGCGCGGCCTGCCCTAGGCAGCCCCTCTCTCTTTCCCGTATGGCCCATAAGGCCCAATACTTCTCCCCGGCGAATTCCCGTAACTCTCCGGTACTCCGATAAATACCCGAATCACTCGGAACCTTTCCGAACTCCGAATATAGTCGTCCAATATATCGATCTTTACGTCTCGACCATTTCGAGACTCCTCGTCATGTCCCGATCTCATCCGGGACTCTGAACTCCTTCGTACATCAAAACTCATAAAATCATAATATAACTATCATCGAAACCTTAAGCGCATGGACCCTACGGTTCGAGAACAATGTAGACATGACCGAGACACGTCTCCGGTCAATAACCAATAGCGGAACCTGGATGCCCATATTGGTTCCTACATATTCTACGAAGATCTTTATCGGTCAGACCGCATAACAACATACGTTGTTCCCTTTGTCATCGGTATGTTACTTGCCCGAGATTCGATCGTCGGTATCCAATACCTAGTTCAATCTCGTTACCGGCAAGTCTCTTTACTTGTTCCGTAATACATCATCTCACAACTAACTCATTAGTTGCAATGCTTGCAAGGCTTAAGTGATGTGCATTACCGAGAGGGCCTAGAGATACCTCTCCGACATTCGGAGTGACAAATCCTAATCTCGAAATACGCCAACCCAACAAGTACCTTTGAAGACACCGTAGAGCACCTTTTAATCACCCAGTTTCGTTGTGACGTTTGGTAGCACACAAAGTGTTCCTCCGGTAAACGGGAGTTGCATAATCTTATAGTCATAGGAACATGTATAAGTCATGAAGAAAGCAATAGCAACATACTAAACGATCGGGTGCTAAGCTAACGGAATGGGTCATGTCAATCAGATCATTCAACTAATGATGTGATCCCGTTAATCAAATAACAACTCTTTGTCCATGGTTAGGAAACATAACCATCTTTGATTAACAAGCTAGTCAAGTAGAGGCATACTAGTGACACTCTATTTGTCTATATATTCACACATGTATTATGTTTCCGGTTAATACAATTCTAGCATGAATAATAAACATTTATCATGATATAAGGAAATAAATAATAACTTTATTATTGCCTCTAGGGCATATTTCCTTCAGTCTCCCACTTGCACTAGAGTCAATAATTTAGATCACATCACCATGTGATTCACATCGATAGTTCACATCATCATGTGATTAACACCCATAGTTCACATCGCCATATGACCAACATCCAAAGGGTTTACTAGATTCAGTAATCTAGTTCACATCGCTATGTGATTAACACCCAAAGAGTACTTAGGTGTGATCATGTTTTGCTTGTGAGAGAATCTTAGTCAACGGGTCTTTCACATTCAGATCCATTATGTATTTTGCAATTTTTTATGTCTACAATGCTCTACACGGAGCTACTCTAGCTAATTGCTCCCACTTTCAATATGTATCTAGATCGAGACTTAGAGTCATCCAGATCGGTGTCAAAACTTGCATCGACGTAACCCTTTACGACGAACCTTTTGTCACTTCCATAATTGAGAAACATATCCTTATTCCACTAAGGATAATTTTGTCTGTCATTCGATGATCTACTCCTAGATCACTATTGTACTCCTTGCCAAACTCAAGTGCAGGGTATACAATAGATCTGGTACACAAGATGGCATACTTTATAGAACCTATGGCCAAGGCATAGGGAATGACTTTCATTCTCTTTCTATCTTCTGCCGTGGTTGGGTTTTGAGTCTTACTCAATTTCACACCTTGTAACACAGGCAAGAACTCTTTCTTTGACTGTTCCATTTTGAACTACTTCAAAATCTTGTCAAGGTATGTAGTCATTGAAAAACTTATCAAGCGTATTGATCTATCTCTATAGATCTTAATGCTCAATATGTAAGCAGCTTCACGAGGTCTTTCTTTGAAAAACTCCTTTTAAACACTCCTTTATGCTTTGCGAATAATTCTACATTATTTCCGATCTACAATATGTCATTCACATATACTTATCGAAATGTTTGTAGTGCTCCCACTCACTTTCTAGTAAATACAGGCTTCACCGCAAGTCTGATAAACTATATGCTTTGATCAACTTATCAAAGCGTATATTCCAATTCGAGATGCTTGCACCAGTCCATAGATGCACATTTTGTTATCACCTTTAGGATCGACAAAACCTCTTGGTTGCATCACATACAACTCTTCTTTAATAACTCCATTAAGGAATGCAGTTTTGTTTATCCATTTGCCGATTTCATAAAATGCGGCAATTGCTAACATGATTCGGACAGACTTTTAAGCATCGACACGAGTGAGAAAATCTCATTGTATTCAACATCTTGAACTTTGTCAAAACCTTTTTCGACAAGTCTAGCTTTGTAGATAGTAATACTACTATCAGCGTCCGTCTTCCTCTTGAAGATCATTTATTTTCTATGGCTTGCCGATCATCGGGCAACTCCACCAAAGTCCACACTTTGTTCTCATACATGGATCTCATCTCAGATTTCATGGCCTCAAGCCATTTCATGAACTGGGCTCATCATCGCTTCCTCATAGTTCGTAGGTTCATCATGGTCTAGTTACATGACTTCCAAAACAGGATTACCGTACCACTCAGTGCGGATCTCACTGGGTTTACCTACGAGATTCGGTAGTAACTTGATCTGAAGTTACATGATCATCATCATTAGCTTCCTCACTAATTGGTGTAGTAGTCACAGGAACAGATTTCTGTGATGAACTACTTTCCAATAAGGGAGAAGGTAGAATTACCTCATCAAGTTCTACTTTCCTCCCACTCACTTCTTTCGAGAGAAACTCCTTCTCTAGAAAGGATCCATTTATTAGCAACGAATGTTTTGCCTTTGGATCTGTGATAGAAGGTGTACCCAAAAATTTCCTTTGGGTATTCTATGAAGACGCACTTCTCCGATTTGGGTTTGAGCTTATCAGGATGAAACTTTTTCACATAAGCATCGCAGCCCCAAACTTTAAGAAACGACAACTTTGGTTTCTTGCTAAACCACAGTTCATATAGTGTCGTCTCAACGGATTTAGATGGTGCCCTATTTAACGTGAATGCAGCTGTCTCTAATGCATGATCCCAAAACGATATTGGTAAATCGGTAAGAAACATCATAGATTGTACTATATCCAATAAAGTACGGTTATGACGTTCGGACACACCATTATGATGTGGTGTTCCAGGTGGCACGAATTTGTGAAACTATTCCACATTGTCTTAATTGAAGACCAAACTCAGAATCTAACTCGCAATCGGATCGTAGAAACCTTATTTTCTTGTCACGATGATTTTCCACTTCACTCTGAAATTCTTTGAACTTTTCAAATGTTTCAGACTTATGTTTCATCAAGTAGATATACCCATATCTGCTCAAATCATCTGTGAAGGTTAGAAAATAACGATACCCGCCGCGAGCCTTAACACTCATTGGATCGCATACATCGATGTAATATTTCCAATAAGTCAGCTTGCTCGCTCCATTGTTCCGAGAACGGAGTCTTAGTCATCTTGCCCATGAGGCATGGTTCACAAGCATCAAGTGATTCATAATCAAGTGATTCCAAAATCCCATCAGCATGGAGTTTCTTCATGCGCTTTACACCATTATGACCTAAACGGCAGTGCCACAAATAAGTTGCACTATCATTATTAACTTTGCATCTTTTGGTTTCAATATTATGAATATGTGTATCACTACGATCGAGATCCAATGAACCATTTTCATTGGGTGTGTAACCATATAAGGTTTTATTCATGTAAACAGAGCAATAGTTTATTCTCTTACTTAAATGAATAACCGTATTGCAATAAACACGATCAAATCATATTCATGCTCAACGCAAACACCAAATAACATTTATTTAGGTTCAACACTAATCCCGAAAGTATAGGGAGTGTGCGATGATGATCATATCAATCTTGAAACTACTTTCAACACACATCGTCACTTCACCCTTAACTAGTTTCGCTTATTCTCAACTCCGCTTTGAGTTACTACTCTTAGCAACCGAACCAGTACCAAATACCGAGGGTTGCTATAAACATTAGTAAAGTACACATCAATAACATGTTTATCAAATATACCTTTGTTTACTTTGCCATCCTTCTTATCCGCCAAATACTTGGGGTAGTTCTGCTTCCAAAGAACTATTCCCTTTGCAGAGAAGCACTTAGTCTCGTGCTTAGGTCCGACTTGGGATTCTTCACTTGAGCAGCAACTTGCTTGCCGCTCTTCTTGAAGTTCCCTTTATCCCTTTGCCCTTTTCTTGAAACTAGTGGTCTTGTTAACCATCAACACTTGATGTTCTTTCTTGATTTCTACCTTCATCGATTTCATCATCATGAAAAACTCGAATCATTTTCATCATCCCTTGCATACTATAGTTCATCACGAAGTTCTACTAACTTGGTGATGGTGCCTAGAGAATTCATCAATCACTATCTTATCTGGAAGATTAACTCCCACTTGATTCAAGCGATTGTAGTACCTGCATAATCGAGCACATGCTCACTAGTTGAGCGATTCTCCTCCATCTTTTAGCTATAGAACTTGTTGGAGACTTCATATCTCACAACTCGGGTATTTCCTTGAAATATTAACTTCAACTCCTGGAACATATCATATGGTCCATGATGTTCAAAACATCTTTGAAGTCCCGATTCTAAGCCATAAAGCATGGTGCACAAAACTATCAAGTAGTCATAATATTGAGCTAGGCAAACGTTCATAACGTCTGCATCTGCTCCTGCAATAGGTTTGTCACCTAGCGGTGCATCAAGGACATAATTCTTCTGCGCAGCAATGAGGATAAACCTCAGATCACGGATCCAATCCGCATCATTGCTACTAACATTTTTCAACACAGTTTTCTCTAGGAACATATCAAAATAAACATATGAAAGCAACAACGCAAGCTATTGATCTTACAACATAATTTGCAAAATACTACCAGGACTAAGTTCATGACAAATTTAAGTTCAATTAATCATATTACTTAAGAACTCCCACTTAGACAGACATCTCTCTAGTCATCTAAGTGATCACGTGATCCAAATCAACTAAACCATAACCGATCATCACGTGAGATGGAGTAGTTTTCAATGGTGAACATCACTATGTTGATCATATCTACTATATGATTCACGCCGACCTTTCGGTCTCCGTGTTCGAGGCCATATCTCGCATATGTTAGGCTCGTCAAGTTTAACTGAGTAATCGGCGTGTGCAAAACTGGCTTGCACCCGTTGTAGATGGACGTGAGCTTATCACACCCGATCATCACGTGGTGTGCAGGCACGACGAACTTTGGCAACGGTGCATACTCGGGAGAACACTTCTTGATAATTTTAGTGAGAGATCATCTTAAAATGCTACCGTCAATCAAAGCAAGAATAAGATGTATAATTGATAAACATCATATGCAATCAAAATATGTGACATGATATGGCCATGATCATCTTGCGCTTTGATCTCCATCTCCAAAGTCTTGTCATGATCTCTATCGCCACCGCACGACACCATGATCTTCATCATCTTGATCTATATCAATGTGTCATCACATGGTTGTCTCACCAACTATTGCTCTTACAACTATTGCTATCGTATAGCGATAAAGTAAAGCAATTATTTGGCACTTGCATCTTATGCAACAAAGAGACATCCATAGGGCTTCTGCCAGTTGCCGATAACTTCAACAAAACATGATCATCTCATACAACAACTTATATCTTATCACGTCTTGACCATATCACATCACAACATGCCCTGCAAAAACAAGTTAGACGTCCTCTACTTTGTTGTTGCAAGTTTTACGTGGCTGCTATGGGCTTAAGCAAGAACCAATCTCACCTACGCATCAAAACCACAACGATAGTTTGTCAAGTTGATGCTGTTTTAACCTTCGCAAGGACCGGGCGTAGCCACACTCGGTTCAACTAAAGTTGGAGAAACCGACACCGCTAGTCACCGTGTGCTAAGCACGGTGGTAAAACCAGTCTCGCGTAAGCGTCTGGCGTAATGTCGGTCGGGCCGCTTCATCCAACAATACCGCCAACCAAAGTATGACATGTGGTAAGCAAGATGACTTATATCGCCCACAACTCACTTGTGTTCTACTCGTGCATATAACATCAAACCATAAAACCTAGGCTCGGATGCCACCGTTGGGGAACGTAGTAATTTCAAAATTTCCTCGCACACGCAAGATCATGGTGATGCATAGCAACGAGAGGGGAGAGTGTTGTCTCGTACGCTCGTGAGACCGAAGCGAAGCGTTGATGCAACGTAGAGGAAGTAGTCGTCGCCTTCCCGGTCGAACCGATCCAAGCACCGTTATTCGCACCTCCGAGTTCTTGACACACGTCAGCTCGATGACGCACCCCGATCTCCGATCCAGCAGAGGCGCTGGGAGGAGTTCCACAAGACGATGGTGTGGTGACGATCTTGATGTTCTCTGTCGCAGGCTTCGCCTAAGCACCGCTACAATATGACCGAGGTGTAATATCGTGGAGGGGGCACCGACACGGCTAAGGAACGATCTCAATGATCAACTTGTGTGTCCATGGGGTGCCCCTGCCTCAGATATAAAGGAGTGGAGGAGGGGAGGGCCGGCCCTCTCTATGGCGCCCTAGGGGAGTCCTACTCCCACCGGGAGTAGGATTTCCCCTTTCCTAGTCCAACTGGGAGACCTTCCATGTAGTAGGAGTAGGAGACAAGGAAGGGGAAGAGAGAAGGGAAGGAAGGAGGGGTGCGGCCTCCCCTAGTCCAATTCGGACTAGGGCAAGAAGCGGCCTGCCCTAGGCAGCCCCTCTCTTTCCCGTATGGCCCATAAGGCCCAATACTTCTCCCGGCGAATTCCGTAACTCTCCCAGACTCCGATAAATACCGAATCACTCGAACCTTTCCAAACTCCGACTATAGTCGTCCAATATATTGATCTTTACGTCTCGACCATTTGAGACTCCTCGTCATGTCCCCGATCTCATCCGGGACTCGAACTCCTTTGGTACATCAAAACTCATAAACTCATAATATAACATCGCCGAAACCTTAAGCGCATGGACCCTACGGTTCGAGAACAATGTAGACATGAGCGAGACACGTCTCCGTCAATAACCAATAGCGGGACCTGGATGCCCATATTGGTTCCTATATATTCTACGAAGATCTTTATCGGTCGACCGCATAACAACATACGTTGTTCCTTTGTCGTCGGTATGTTACTTGCCCGAGATTCGATCGTCGGTATCCAATACCTAGTTCAATCTCGTTACCGGCAAGTCTCTTTACTCGTTCCGTAATACATCATCTCGCAAGTAACTCATTAGTTGCAATGCTTGCAAGGCTTAAGTGATGTGCATTACCGAGAGGGCCCAGAGATACCTCTCCGACATTCGGAGTGACAAATCCTAATATCGAAATACGCCAACCCAACAAGTACCTTTGAAGACACCAGAGAGCACCTTTATAATCACCCGATTCGTTGCCAGACGTTTGGTAGCACACAAAGTGTTCCTCCGTAAACGGAGTTGCATAATCTTATAGTCATAGGAACATGTATAAGTCACGAAGAAAGAAATAGCAACATACTAAACGATCGGGTGCTAAGCTAACGGAATGGGTCATGTCAATCAGATCATTCAACTAATGATGTGATCCCGTTAATCAAATAACAACTCTTTGTCCATGGTTAGGAAACATAACCATCTTTGATTAACAAGCTAGTCAAGTAGAGGCATACTAGTGACACTCTATTTGTCTATATATTCACACATGTATTATTTTTCCGGTTAATACAATTCTAGCATGAATAAAAAACATTTATCATGATATAAGGAAATAAATAATAACTTTATTATTGCCTCTAGGGCATATTTCCTTCAGCTGTGAGGCGGAGCCTCGCATAGACCAACACAAGACGGCCACATGAGGTGCCGAGACGCGGCCCTGTTGAGCCCGGGGATGTCGATGTAGATGCGGAACTCCTTTCCCTCGACAGGGCAATGAACTGTGCCACGCGACAGGCAACGATCGCCTTGCAGAACTCTTCCTTCCTGAATCTCCTCGGTTGCCTTGCTGATGAATTCCTGAACGGCTGGTTCCCCACGCCTGCTACCTTCTCCGGGGAAGTGTTCTCTGAAGAGCGCCTCCACATGGTGCCCGGGCGCCACTCTCGTGATATTGGCTAGATCAGAGACCCTCCAAAGGAGAGCCCCCGAGCCCAGCCTGAGAGGAGCGCCGGGCGCGCCCTCCTATGCGATGGGTGAAGGTGCCGTGTCCGTGAAAGTGCGTTATATCGACTAGAGGGGGGGTGAATAGGCGATTTTTATGAAATTCTTCACTGAGGAATTTGCCAGTGAGGAAATTCCTTAGCGAAGAACTATTTGCAGCGGAATAAGTACTCAGAGGTAAACATAACAGATTACACGATAGTCAAGCATGATGAAATGAAGACTAGAACAGAGTACGTGAAGCGTAAACACAGGATAACAAGATGAAGACAAACAGATCAAGAAATTGAACTGAGGAATTTGTGAAAGTCTTCACCAAAGTCTTCAAGCACGAGATATGAACAGCATGCAACATGTAATGAGGAAATGAATGAGTTGAGGAAATAGAACCACCACAGGTGAAGACAATGATTTGGTAGACCAGTTCCAACTGCTGTCTCGGTTATACGTCTGTTGGAGCGGCCGAGTATTTAAACTCGAGGACACACAGTCCCGACACCCGATCTCGAGCCACAACTCAGACACCCAGCCTCACCGTATTCTCCTTGAACTAAGACCACGCAGGCCTCGTCCAATCACTCGTGGTAAGTCTTCAGTGACTTCCAAACCTTCACAGACTTGGTCACTCGGCGATCCACAATTCCTCTTGGATGTTCTAGACCTTGACGCCTAACCGTCCGAAGAAGCACGAGTCTTCAAAGGTAATAAGCGTCGGATCCACGCAGATCAATTTCTTCATGATGCTCAATCACTTGGGGTTTTTGTGGGGTTTGGTTTTGGATTTTCCTCACTAGATGATTTTCGCTCAAAGTCCTCGGAGGATGGGTTGCTCTCAAATGACAAGTGTCAAGTTCTCTTGGAGCAGCCAACCAACTAGTGGTTGTAGGGGCGGCTATTTATAGCCTAGGAGCAGCCCGACATGATAAGACATAAATGCCCTTCAATGATATGACCGTTAGGTGGATAAGATATTTTGGTCCGCGGCCAAGAAGACAAAGAACGGTCGGAAATTTGACTTTCAAAGTCCTCGGGGCTATCATGTTCCTCATCAGGCAGGCAATTCGACTTTGGCGAATTCCTAACTCCTCGCCGAGCAAAGTCATCGCGACTGTAAGAACTGCATCTCTCACATCAAGAATTTGATGAATCTGTATGAGATTTCCAATGGCTTCACTCGAAGGGATTGGTAGGTGTAGGATTTTGAGTTGAGCATCACATGGAAATTTTTCCTTAGTATTTCCTTGACCCCCTTTAACAGTACGGTGTTTCTGTAGGATTGAAAGTATGTCTAGAGGGGGGGTGATTAGACTACTTGACAATATAAAAATTCTGCCTTTTGACAAAGAACAATTTTTGGCAGATTCACAATTATGATCAAGTCAAGCATCACCATACACATGCAATTCTAGAGTATAGGCAGCGGAAAGTAAATTGCACATGTAGTAAAGAGAGGTGGAGAAGAGCAAACGCAATTTTGGAGACGCGGTGATTTTTCTCGTGGTTCCGATAGGTGGTGCTATCGTACTTCCACGTTGATGGAGACTTCAACCCACGGAGGGTAACGGCTGCGAGAGTCCACGGAGGGCTCCACCCACGAAGGGTCCACGAAGAAGCAACCTTGTCTATTCCATCATGGCCTACGCCCACGAGGGGTAGGCGATCTCCTTGCCCTTACAAACTTCTTGGTTCAACTCCACATCTCGATGACGGAGGCTCCCAAGCGACACCTAACCAATCTAGGAGGCACCACCCTCCAAAAGGTAATAGATGTTGTAGATGATGATGAACTCCTTGCTCTTGTGCTTCAAATGATAATCTCCCCAACACTCAACTCTCCTCACTGATTTGGCTGTGGTGGAAGAAAGGATTGAGTGGAAAGCACTTGGGAAGGCTAGAGATCAAGCTTCATATGGTGGGAGTGGAGCAACTTGATCTCAACACAAGGGTAGGTAGTTCTCTTCTCAGAAATGTAAGGTAGGAGTGGTAGTTCTTTCTGATGGCTCTCTCCACGAATGAAGAGGGGGTGGAGGGGTATTTATAGCCTCCACACAAAATCCTACCGTTACACACATTTGAGCAATCTCGGTGGGACCGAAGTTGACAACTCGGTGAGACCGAAAGTTCAAATAATGTGAACGTTGGGATTTTCGGTGGGACCGAAAATACAATCTCGGTGAGTCCGATTCGTGCAATGACAAGAGCATGCCAATTTCGGTGGGACCGATGTCACATCCCTAGTTCTGGTATGACCTAGACTAGCTAGTCATTTGTGCATCATGTTTAAATTTCATTTAAATTTGAAATGAGGATTTGAGAAACCCTCAGAATCATTTTTAGAAATGACCCAAATAAAAATTGCTCCAAAAGGGTCCAAGAAAATGCTCATGTTACCCTCTGAAAATATTGGACAGAGATAAAAATCAAACCAATATTTTTAGGAGCTCACAAGTATTTATTTTGGGCATTTGGAATTAATGCATAAATATTTGCATTGGAAATATATTAGTTATATATATTAATATATGTCCAAAAATTATGCCACTTGTTGGGGAGCTCTGGAATAATGCCACTAGCCCCTGCAAAATTTGGCATAAGTAAATAAAATGATTTAGTATTTTAAACTAAATCAAAACAAATTACAGAAAACAGAAATAAACGGGAAAAACTTACCTGGCGCTTACCTCCCTGTGCAGCCACCTGGCGGCCCAAGTGGCCAGCCCAGCAGCAGCCCAGCCCGCCTCCTCCTCTGTCGTCTTCTCCCCCTCGCCAAGCAGGTGCGTGCCTGCGCCACAGCCGGCCGCGGCCACGCGCCCGGCCACCTCCCTCTCTGCCTGCCTGCCCTCTCCCCTCCTCGTCTGGATGCCCGGAGACGCCACGCAGCCACCCGACCTCTCTCGCACTCTCCCCAGCCCTCTCTCTCTTCTCCCTCGCTCTCACGCCAAGACGCCGAACGCGCGATCGCCGCTGCTCGCTGCCGCTGCACACCGCCACCTCGCCCCTCCGTAGAGCCCGAGAGCTTCGCCATGACCCGCTTACCCCTCGTCAAGCTAAGCACCTCCGGACGGCCTCCATCGCCGCCACTGTCGTTGTCTTCATCGCTGCCGCCGTGAGATCTCCCGCGATCAGACGCCGTCTGCCTCCCGAGCCCTCCGACGACGTCTTCGAGCCCGCCGTGAGCCCCCGCTTCGGTTCCCCCTTCCCCCTTTCCTTCCCGTGCTCTGTAGCTAGCCCCGCCATCGAAGCCGAGCTCCGGCCGCCGCCCCGAGCTTTGCTCCGGCGAGCTCCGCCTCCCCAGCTCTCTCCCACCGCCGGATGGATGCGCGAGCACCAGCTCCTCGGATATGGTCTCCGCGGCCCTTTTGGTCGCCGGAGACGTGATCCCGAGCCCTCCGCCACGTTCGGCCTCGCCGGCGGCTAGACGCCGGCGGGATTGACCGGGTCAACCCCCGTTAACTAACCCCCCCTGACACTGACATGTGGGGCCCGGCCCTGCTAATTTTAGTTTAGGATTAGTTTAGCAACTAATTAACTCTGTTAACTAATCAGGTCACCGACGTGTGGCCCCACACGCCAGGTTTGAGCTCAGGTTGATCGCTGACGCAGATCTTTGACGCTATGTCGACGCAATTAACTATTTTCTGAATTAAAATAAATCAGAAATTCCAAAATGTTCTAAACTTCAAAAATTCATAGAAATTCAACCGTAGCTCAGATTGAAATAATTTATATATGAAAAATTATCAGAAAATGCAACCTATCCATCTGTACTAGAATCATGCATGACAAACCAACTTATACATGCTGAATATGAGGAAACACATTATGGCATATTAAGAGACTTAAATTAGAATTGCATTTGAGCTTAGGGTTCAAATGGACTTCAAACCAAATGAATACTAGTTGCATTAGCTCAAACAGCATCACATCTTCATGCCATGTTCATGCATCATATTGTTGCATATGTTTGTGTATTGATTGCCGACACTGTTCCTTCTTGATAGGTCCTGCTCCGGAGACCGTTCCAGAGTACCTGTCTATGAAGCAGTGCCTCCCTTGTTGATCTACCAGGCAAGCAAACCCCCTTGTTCATTCCGATAAAATCCTACTCTCTCGCTCCTGCTCTCAGTTATTGCATTAGGACAACAACGATTCATCTGCTACTTTGTGCTGCGGTAGTTGAACCCATTCCTCTGCATGACCTGTCATTGCCACAGTAAATAGTTAAAACCCACTAGCATGTGTAGGAGTTGATTGAGCCATGTTGTGTTCCTACCATGCTATGCCTGCTATTGCTTAGAGTTGTGTCAGGTCTGATTCATCGGGAATGAATTGGAGTACAATGCTCTATGTTCTGATGCTGAGAGTGAACGTGTGAACACGATTTGGTAAAGGTAGCGGTGAGAGGCCATGTAGGAGTACATGGTGGGTTGTCTCACTGGAACCGTCCTTAAGCACTGAGTTCTATGTATGTTGTCCAATGACTCGATACTACCACACATTGGGATCCTTATTTGACTCTCTCGACTTATTAACCAACTTGATCTCTGTCCAGGAGTCGCAACTAGTTTCTGGTGTTTGTAGGTAGTGCTATTTTTCTACCAAGTGGCACCCGGCAGGGTGGGCTTGGGACAGACTAGGCACAGTGGCACGGTGTACCAAGTGGCACCCGGATGGTGGGCTTGGGAACCCTGCTCACATCATTTGGGGCCGTGAGCGACACCCCGCCGATCTCCTTATGGATGGAACCCAATAGGTGATAAACCTGGCTAGAGTCTTGTGTGGTTAGTCGTCGTGGCCGACATCCTCGCCAAAGCTTCCGCTTGAAGGTTACCGAGATACATGACGTGTACATGGCGGTAAGTGGCGAGAGCGCAGTGTGAAGAAGTACACCCTCGCAGGTTAACATGATCTATTCGAATAGCCGGGTCCATGGATATGGACTTCTTGGATGCTTACATGGTACATAGACAACTTGAAGTGGATACTATAAAATGCTCAAGACAAGTGTGAGTGCTATGGATGGCCTTCTCGTGGGAGACGGGATGAATCCATAGTAGTGTATTGAGTGGTGATTAGTGGACTGCGTGCGCCTATATCACCTCAAAGAAGTTCTCGTAGTCGAGAACAGATAGCCACAGAGTCAAAGCTGGTTTGTCGCAACTAAACCCCACATTACCCTCTTGATACAAATGCATGTATGATAGGATCTCGATGTAAGTCTTGCTGAGTACCTTTGTACTCATGTTGCTTTATTTATGTTTTTGCAATGAGACTTTGGTCTTACTAGTGTTCTCGTGGACTTCGACAAGTAGCTTGTACCTCAGCTACGATCTTGATCGGATGTTGTAGATAGTCGCTCTTCACCTTTTTCATTTGTAGATGTCTCGTACTCGGACATGTAATGCTTCCGCTTGTTGCTTGTATGCTCGTATGATGGGTCCTGTGACCCTCGTTTGCAATAATGCTATGATGGCTCTTCCGAGCCTTTATCTATATGAGTTGTTGAGTTTCTTTGTGATGCCATGTTGTACAGCACATACTTGCATGTTATGCGACGTGTAATGTGTATTGCTATGTGTGGGATCCGACTATCTAGTTGTTTATTCTTAGTAGCCTCTCTTACGGAAATGTCTCCTAGTGCTTCCACCGAGCCATGGTAGCTTGCTACCGCTCGAACACACGGGTTGGCCGGCATGTGTCCTTCTTCGCTCAGTATTCTGTCCTTCGGGAAATGTCACGCGATGAATACCGAGTCCTGTTAGCCCGCCACAGCCCGGTTCACCGGAGTCTGTTAGCCCAGTGCTACAGCCTGATTCACTCACGATGACCGACACGCTCGTTCTTGGGTCATGTATGCCTGTCCCTGTAAGTTAGTGCCACTTTGGGTTTACGACTAGCCATGTCGGCCCGGGCTCCTTATCATATGGATGCTAGCGACACTATCATATACATGTGCCAAAAGGCGCAAACGGTCCCGGGCAAAGGTAAGGCGACACCCGTGGGGATACCGTGCGTGAGGCCGCAAAGTGATATGAAGTGTTACATGCTAGATCGATGTGGCATTGAGTCGGGTCCTGACAGCTTTGGTATCGAGCCCGATCGCTCAGAGGATTACCAAGCCAAACTGGTCAAGTTGAGTCTAGAAATTCTTTAGTTATGTAAGGAATTGATTGTGGGAAGGAACGTAAGGCTCTTTTTACTCCTTATATCTCATGGCCTTCGATCCGAGTCATCCTATCTTTCCTACGGGTTAAGGAACTAGGCTTCTTCCGCCTATTAGATCACGTGTTACTACTCCGTAGTTCCATAGGATTGGTTGGTCGAGTCTTATTCCGTTTTGAGTACTTCCGTGTAGTCTGCTTAGTATGATCTCAGAACCTTCAGTGATAATGTTGAGTATGTTACTACCCCATTTTTGGCAGGATGTCTCATTCTGAGCATTTTACTGCCGTTATGCTGCCGGAATTGCCCTAGGAGTTCGAGAGTTACTAATTTCCTTGTCCTACATTCTATAGCCTATAGATGATGCTGATCCGTCCTTGGTTTCATTTCTCAGGATGTCATCGCCTAAGCGAACTTCTGTTGCTCGTAGCCAGAACCACGGAGATGGTAGGGATGAGGATCCTCCCGACCAACCTTCGTTGGCAGAGTTCATGTTAGAGATGGAGAGAAACAAGCGTGAATCTAACCGCTTGTTGGCACGTATCAAGGAGAACATCGCATATCAGTTCAAAGGATCTGTGACCATTCACGACTTCATTCGCTTGCACCCACCCACCTTTCATCATTCTATTGAGCCACTCGATGCACATGACTGGCTCCGTAGCATCACTCATAAGTTGCGTTCTGCGAACGTAGCTGAAGATGACAAGGTCACCTATGCCACATACCACCTGGAAGGTCCTGCTAGTCTTTGGTGGCAGAACTATGAGGCTATGCTTCCAGCTGGCCAGATTCCTACCTGGAGGGATTTCACTGAGGCTTTTCGCGAGCATCACATTCCTCAGGCCCTCATCGATCGCAAGAGAGAAGAGTTTTGTAGTTTCACCCAGAGTAAGATGGCTGTTGATGCTTACAACAGAGAGTTTGAGAACCTCGCCCGTTACGCCACAGAAGAAGTGTCCACGGACGCCAAGAAGCAGGCTAGGTTCTGGAAGGGTCTCAACCCCAAGTTGCGTCGTGATCTCCACCTACATCATTGTGATACATTCCAAGCTCTTGTGAACAAGGCCATTAATGCAGAGACAGCTCAGCTCACTTACGAGGAGTCTCGTAAGCACACCCGTGATTTGGGATCTTCCTCCGGTTCTAGTTCTCAGAAGCGCCGGATTTGGGTTCCGAACTCCGCTCTTCCTCCCGGATATTCACCGAGACCATCTCATGTGGTGCCTCATCCACCTCAGTCGTATGTTCCACCCAGGCCTACTGGTAGACCGCTTGTCAGTGCGGGTCCACGTCCAACTTCAGGGGCTTGCTTCACATGCGGGAAGCCAGGACACTATGCACGTGACTGCTCTCAGACTAGTTATGCTCCACCCCAGCCTGAGAAGTCTGTTGGTTGTGTTAAGCCACCTGGCAAGATGACCAGTGTCAAGTCAGCTCCCACTGAACGTGGACGCGTGCATCACATCTCAGCCAGAAACGCTCATGACGATCCAGATGTCGTTCTTGGTACACTTCTTGTCAATTGTCATCCAAAGATCGGTTCATTCGACATCGAGCGTCTCACTCCTTCATTTCTGAAAGCTATGCTAACTTGCACAACATGTCATTTTGTGATATGCCTTCTCCGCTAGTCATTCAAACTCCTGGATCCAAATGGCAAACTTCTAGTGTAAGCCATGGTAACGAAATCCTTGTAGACAGACTTGTATTCCTTGCATCACTTATAGCCCTTAAGTCGACAGATATTAACATCATCTTGGGTATGGACTGGATGACAGCTCATTATGCCAAGATTGATTGTTACACCAGGTCCGTTCAGCTTACACACCCATCTGGCAAGATAGTCACCGTCTCCACTAGAGTTGCAAGGCGTCAGCTCTATTCTCTTAATGCCAGCCCTCTTCCAGACCTTGAAGATATCCCGGTAGTCCGTGACTTTCCGGATGTCTTTCCAGAGGAACTGCCAGGTGTTCCACCTGACAGAGATGTAGAGTTCGTCATAGATCTTATCCCAGGAACCGCTCCAATTTCTAGGAGACCTTACAAGATGGCACCCTTAGAACTAGCCGAGCTTAAGAAACAACTTGATGAGTCCTTGCAAAAGGGTTTCATCCGTCCTAGTTCTTCTCCTTGGGCTTGCCCCGTCCTCTTCGTCAAGAAGAAGGATGGTACGGACCGGATGGTTGTAGATTATCGTCCCGTTAATTTGGTCACGATAAAGAACAAATATCCGCTTCCCAGGATCAACGATCTGTATGATCAGCTCGCTGGATCCTCAGTCTTCTCCAAGATGGATTTGAGGTTAGGCTACCACCAAATCAAGATCAGAAATGGGGACATTCCTAAAACGGCTTTTGTCACTCGTTATGGCCAGTACGAGTACACCGTCATGTCCTTCGGTCTAACGAATGCTCCAGCCACATTCTCCCGCTTGATGAACTTGATCTTCATGGAGTACTTAGATAAATTCGTCGTGGTTTACCTCGATGATATTCTTATTTACTCGAAGAACGAACAAGAGCATGCCGAACATCTTAGACTTGTGTTAGAGAAACTCAGAGAGCATCGCCTTTATGCCAAGTTCTCCAAGTGTGAATTTTGGTTGCCAGAAGTGACCTACCTAGGCCACGTAATCTCTGGTAAGGGCATTGCTGTCAACCCCGAGAGACTTAAGGCCGTTCTCGATTGGACTCCACCTGAAACTGTTAAACAAGTTAGGAGTTTCCTTGGGCTAGCCAGCTATTGCCGCCGCTTTGTTGAAAACTTCTCCAAAGTAGCTAAACCCCTCACGAACTTCTCAAGAAAGATAAAAGTTTGAGTGGTCCCCACAGTGTGAGTATAGTTTTCAGGAACTAAAAAGACGCCTGACTTCTGCTCCCATACTTGTGCCACCGGATTTCACTAAAGACTTTGTTATCTACTGCGACGCCTCACGACAGGGACTAGGTTGCATTCTTATGCAGGATCGTCATGTGATTGCCTATGCATCTCCACGCTTGCATCCACATGAGGAGAATTATCCTACACATGATCTAGAGCTTGCACCATAGTCTATGCACTCAAGACCCGGCGACATTACCTCCTTGGTAAACGCTATGAGATCTACACCGATCACCGTAGTCTCAAGTATATCTTCACCCAACCAGATTTGAACCTTAGGCAAAGACGTTGGTTGGAGTTGATCTCAGATTACGACTTAGGGATTACCTACACCCCAGGCAAAGCCAATGTCATGGCTGATGCGCTAAGTCAGAATCCTATTGCAACAATCTCATGTTGCGGCGGGTCAACCACTTCTCCATGAGGAATTCTGTAAGCTTAATCTTCACATTGCTCCTCACGGATTCCTTTCTACCTTGGTGGCGAAACCTACTCTTGAGGATCAGATCATAACTAGCCAGCAGTATGATACGGGTATTTCTCGAATCAAGGATAACGTGAAGAAGGGAGTTGCAGGTAGTTTCTCTGTTGATGATCGAGGTGCTGTTTTCTTCGAGAACCGTTTGGTGGTCCCCAATAAGCAGCATCTTCGACAACTAATCCTTAAGGAGGCGCATGAATCTCCTCTCACGATTCATCCCGGTAGTACTAAGATGTATCAGGACCTACGCCAGAGGTTCTGGTGGACTAGGATGAAGAGAGAAATCGCTGACTTCGTTGCTAATTGTGACGCTTTGTCGTCGCGTAAAGCAGAGCATCAAAGACCTCTTGGCACCCTTCAGCCTTTAGCTATTCCTGAATGGAAATGGGATAAAGTTGGTATGGACTTCATCACCGGCTTTCCCAGACCAAGAAAGGGAATAACGCTATCTTCGTAGTCATTGATCGCCTTTCCAAAGTGGCTCACTTCCTACCTGCTCGAGAGTATCATCGCTAGTCAGCTCGCCGACTTATATATTTCTAATAGTATCACTTCATGGTGTTCCACTAGAGATCAATTCAGACCGTGGCGTCTCTTTTCACTTCTCACTTCTGGGAGAGTTTCCAATCTTCCATGGGAACCCATCTTTCCTTCAGTACCGCTTTCCACCCTCAGTCGAGTGGTCAAGTGGAACGGGTCAACCAAATTCTCAAGACATGCTTAGAGCTTGCTTATCTCATTCGGTATGGATTGGGAGAAATGCCTTCCTTTCGCCGAAGTTTGCTTATAACAATAGCTATCAATCCAGCCTCATGAAAGCTCCTTTTGAGATTCTCTATGGACGAAGATGTCGAACACCTTTGAATTGGTCAAACCGTGAAAGACAATTCTTTGGACCGACATGATCCAGAGGCGTAAGAGCAAGTTCGCATCATTCGTGAGAATTTGAAAACAGCCCGCCTCGCGAAAGAGCCAAGATGATCGCCATCATAAGGATATGACTTATGAAATTGGCGACAAAGCTTACCTTCGGGTTACTCCTTTGAAGGGTACCCATCGCTTCGCATCAAGGGCAAGTTGGCTCCTCATTACATTGGTCCTTTTCGCATTCTCGCTAAACGAGGAGAGGTTGCCTACCAGCTTGGAACTACCCCCACATATTTCTCGAGTTCATGATGTCTTCCACGCTCTCAACTCGAGCGTTGCTTCTCGGATCCTATCCGCGAGTGGACCACAAACGCTTGATCTCCAAGATAACCTCACATATCAAGAGTATCCAGTTCGATTCTTGATCAAGCAGAGCGTGTCACTCGGCGTCATAACATCAAGTTTCTCAAGGTTCATGGTCTCATCATTCGAGAGAAGCTACTTGGGAGCGAGAAGATCGCCTTCGATCGAGTACCCGCTTTCTTTCCGTCGACCCTAATCTCGGGACGAGATTTTTTCAAGTGGGGGCGAGTTGTCACATCCCTAGTTCTGGTATGACCTAGACTAGCTAGTCATTTGTGCATCATGTTTAAATTTCATTTAAATTTGAAATGAGGATTTGAGAAACCCTCAGAATCATTTTTAGAAATGACCCAAATAAAATTGCTCCAAAAGGATCCAAGAAAATGCTCATGTTACCTCTGAAAATATTGGACAGAGAATAAAATCAAACCAATATTTTTAGGAGCTCATAAGTATTTATTTTGGGCATTTGGAATTAATGCATAAATATTTGCATTGGAAATATATTAGTTATATATATTAATATATGTCCAAAAATTATGCCACTTGTTGGGGAGCTCGAATAATGCCACTAGCCCCAAAATTTGGCATAAGTAAATAAAATGATTTAGTATTTTAAACTAAATCAAAACAAATTACTGAAAAAACAGAAATAAACGGGAAAAAACTTACTGGCGCTTACCTCCCTCAGGTAGCCACCGGCGCCCCAAGTGGCTAGCCCAAAGAAGAGCAGACCAGCCTCCTCCTCCTCCTCTCCTCCTCCCATGCAGTGCGTGCTGCGCCACAGCCGGCCGCTGCCACGCGCCACGCCACCTCCTCTCTGCCTGCCTGCCTCTCTCCCTCGTCTCGATGCCCCGAGATGCCACGAGCCACCCCGACCTCTCTCGCACTCTCCCCACCTCTCCTCTCTTCTCCTCGCTCTTCACGCCAAGACGGCCGATCGCCGCCGCGTCACGGCGTTCGCCGCCCCATCGCCACCTCGCCCTCCGAGAGCCCAGAAGCTTCGCCACGACCTGCTCTACCCCTCGCTGCCAAGCACCTCGGACGGCCTCCATCGCCGCCACTGCTGTTGTCTTCATCGCCGTCCGCCAGAGATCTCCGGCCGATCAGACGCCGCCGTCTGCCTCCCGAGCCCTCCGACGACGCCTTCGAGCCCGCCGTGAGCCCCCGCCGTTCCCCTTCCCCCCTTGCCTTCCTGCGCTCAGAAGCTAGCCTCGCCATCAAAGCCGAAGCTCCGCCGCCGCCCGAGCTTTGCTCCGCGATCTCCGCCTCCCAGCCTCCCATCGCCACTGCCTGGATGCGCGCGAGCACCAGCTCGTGGATATGGTCTCCGCGCCCTTTTGGTCGCTCGAGACGTGATCCCGAGCCTCCGCCGGCGTTCGGCCTCGCCCGCGCTAGACGCCAAGGATTGACCGGTCAACCTCGCTAACTAACCCCCCGACACCGTCGACATGTGGTGCCCGCCCGCTAATTTTAGTTTAGGATTAGTTTAGCAACTAATTAACTCTGTTAACTAACTGTGTCACTGACGTGTGGCCCCACACGTCAGGTTTGACCCAGGTTGACTGCTGACGCAGTGCTGACGTCATGCTGACGCAATTAACTATTTTCTAGAATTAAAATAAATTAGGAAATTCCAGAAAATGTTCTAAACTTCAAAAATTCATAGAAATTCAACCGTAGCTCAGATTGAAATAATTTATATATGAAAAATTATCAGAAAAATGCAACCTATCCATCTGTACTAGTTTCATGCATGACAAACCAACTTATACATGCTGAATATGAGGAAACACATTATGGCATATTAAGAGACTTAAATTAGAATTGCATTTGAGCTTAGGGTTCAAATGGACTTCAAACCAAATAAATACTAGTTGCATTAGCTCAAACAACATCACATCTTCATGCCATGTTCATGCATCATATTGTTGCATATGTTTGTGTATTGATTGCTGACACTGTTCCTTCTCGATAGGTCCTGCTCCGGAGACCGTTCCAGAGTACTGCCTATGAAGCAAAGGCTTCCCTTGTTGATCTACCAGCAAGCAAACCCCTTGTTCATTCCGATAAAATCCTACTCTCCGCCTCCTGCTCTCGCTATTGCATTAGGACAACAACGATTCATCTGCTACTTTGTGTCATGCGGTAGTTGAACCCATTCCTCTGCATGACCCGTCATTGCCACAAGAAATAGTTAAAACCCACTAGCATGTGTAGGAGTTGATTGAGCCATGTTGTGTTCCTACCATGCTATGCCTGCTATTGCTTAGAGTTGTGTCAGGTCCGATTCATCGGAAATGAATTGGAGTACAATGCTCTATGTTCTTGATGCCGAGAGTGAACGTGTGAACACGATTTGGTAAAGGTAGCGGTGAGAGGCCATGTAGGAGTACATGGTGGGTTGTCTCACCGAACCGCCCTTAAGCATCGAAGTTCTATGTATGTTGTCCAATGACTCGATACTACCACACATTGGGATCCTTAATTGACTCTCTCGACTTATTAACCAACTTGATCTCTGTCCAGGAGTCACAACTAGTTTCTGGTGTTTGTAGGTAGTGCTATTTTTCTACCAAGTGGCACCCGGCAGGGTGGGCTTGGGACAGACTAGGCACAGGTGGCACGGTGTACCAAGTGGCACCCGGATGGTGGGCTTGGGAACCCTGCTCACATCGTTTGGGGCCGTGAGCGACACCCCGGCCGGATCTCCTTGCGGATGGAACCCGAATAGGCGATAAACCTGGGCTAGAGTCTTGTGCGGTTAGTCAGGTCGTGGCCGACATCCTCGCCAGGCTTCCGCTTGAAGGTTGCCGAGATACATGACGTGTACATGGCGGTAAGTGGCGAGAGCGTGTGTGAAGAAGTACACCCCTGCAGGGTTAACATGATCTATTCGAATAGCCGGGTCCGCGGATATGGACTTCTTGGATGCTTACATGGTACATAGACAACTTGAAGTGGATACTATAAAATGCTCAAGACAAGTGTGAGTGCTATGGATGGCCTTCTCGTAGGGAGACGGGGATGAATCCATAGTAGTGTATTGAGTGGTGATTAGTGGACCTGTGCGCCATATCACCTCAAAGAAGTTCTAGTAGTCGAGAACAGATAGCCATAGAGTCAAAGCTGGCTTGCTGCAACTAAACCCCACATTACCCTCTTGATACAAATGCATGTATGATAGGATCTCGATGTAAGTCTTGCTGAGTACCTTTGTACTCATGGTGCTTTATTTATGTTTTTGCAATGGAGACTTCGGTCTTACTAGTGTTCTCGTGGACTTGACAAGTAGCTTGTACCTCAGCTCGATCTTGATCGGATGTTGTAGATAGTCGTGCTCTTCACCTTTTTTCATTTGTAGATGTCCGCACTGGACATGTAATGCTTCCGCTTGTTGCTTGTATGCTCGTATGATGGGTCCTATGACCCTGCTTGCAATAATGCTATGATGGCTCTTCCGAGCCTTTATCTATATGAGTTGTTGAGTTTGCTGTGATGCCATGTTGTACAAAGACATACTTGCATGTTATGCGTCGTGTAATGTGTATTGCTATGTGTGGATCCGACTATCTAGTTGTTTATTCTTAGTAGCCTCTCTTACCGGAAATGTCTCCTAGTGCTTCCATCGAGCCATGGTAGCTTGCTACTTTCTCCTAACACGTAGGTTGGCCGCATGTGTCCTTCTTCGCTCTCGTGTACGTCCTTCGGGAAATGTCACGCGATGAATACCGAGTCTGTTAGCCCGCTACAGCCCGGTTCACGAGTCTCTGTTAGCCCAAAGGCTACAGCCTCGATTCACTCGTTGATGACCGACACGCTCGCTTTGGGTCATGTATGCCCGTCCCTCGTAAGTTAGTGCCACTTTGGGTTTACGACTAGCCATGTCAGCCCGGCTCCTTATCATATGGATGCTAGCGACACTATCATATACGTGTGCCAAAAGGCGCAAACGGTCCCGGGCAAAGGTAAGGCGACACCCGTGGGGATACCGTACATGAGGCCGCAAAGTGATATGAAGTGTTACTTGCTAGATCGATGTGGCATTGAGTCGGGGTCCTGACAACCAACTTCATCATCTCGGTGACACCGATTTGATGACGTATACATGTAAGCTTATAACTCATGTTTCGTGAGACCGAGTTCAGAATTGGAAAATCCGAGTTTTTTAGGGTTTGGCTTATGGCTGAGGTGGTTCATCTCGGTGTGACTGAGTTTGGAAAATCGGTGGGACCGAGACTACTTATGAGTGTATATGGCAAAGGAAAGTTGTTGATAGTTTAGGAGATGTATCACTAAGCACTTGAGCAACCAGATCATCATCATAACCTCATCCCCTTTAATAGTATTGGCTTTTCCTATGGACTCAATGTGATCTTGGATCACTAAACCAAAATGGAGTCTTGAGCTTTTGCCAATGCTTGCCTTTAGCATTTTGGGGGTCCACTTCTTCGTCCTTGCCATACCCATATCATCGAACTCTCTCAAATGATTCTCAAGTAACTATTAGTTCAATGATATATATGTTGTTATTAATTACCAAAACCACCCGGGATTAGTTGCACTTTCAATCTCCCCTTTTGGTAATTGATGACAACATATAGATCAAAGCTCACAAAGGATATAATCAATGAATAATATCGTCGCTTTGAGAAGTATGTGATAAGCAAGAGCTCCCCTAAATTTGTGCATTATTTAAGATTTATGCTTGAATGCAAATGCACAATCGATTAGGATCATGGGTCACTCTTCCATGTCACATACATCTTGGTGGAGCGCACAAAATGATAAGAATGAACAAGATGCACCCAATCACCAAGACATGAGTAAATGGTCATACGAGATAGGAATGGCATATGATAAGCATTAAGCACACATTAAGGCATAGTACTACCAAGCACTCATTAAGGTAGAATGAAACGGAGTATCAAACACACTGAATGTCTCGAAACCAAAAGTATCTCAAAGAAACCGCAAAGAACGAAAGAGCAAAAGCGCAAAGACAACAGCACTTCT
>JAHHZJ010003112.1:0-35342 GCA_021437245.1 Aegilops speltoides | reverse complement strand
CACACAACGCCAAGGGTCCCCTAGCAAAAAGAACCAAGAAACGGGCAACTGGTTTGAATATAAGATGAAAGCTTTATTGATCAAGGTGGGGCTGACCTTTGTCCGTCTGAACACAAACGGCCGAAGTTGCAGCTATGGCAACTTTAATCTAAACAAAACCCAAAGTTCAAACGACGCCTCTAAGGGCTGTATATATGGGGAAAAGAGGGAATTTCGTGGTCTTGAGGGTGGAGTCCAAACCAACCCTAACTCTTGTTTCCCCACACATACGGACTCTAAAAATAGCCTATACTTAAGTATTTTGAAATTACATGGGCCTGGCCAATAATAAGGTGACGAAGACCAAATAGCCTATGGACGAATATTATGAAGTGGCATCTTGTATATTTCGTCCAAGGCTTCATGCACTCCTTATGGTGGCTTCAAAGTCCTAAATCATCACTTGTAACTCCGCTTGATCCCTATGCATGCCATCAACTCCATGCATGTTCTTGCTCCAATGTTCATCCTTCTCAAGCTAGTACCTTCATTTGTAAGCAAAACAAATGTATCCAATTTAGGCAAGATCATATTCTCATGAATATTAGAATCATTACCAAGAAACGAAAGTACCGTAATTTAATTGGCATGCGAGCTCTAGTAATTGGTCCCAGATATGTAACAAGAGGGGCTGTGGTGTAAAATGGTATTGATGTCCTCATCATCCTCCCTTCTTGAAATGAAGTCGCCCTCGACGGAAGCTCATCTTCCTCACCCAAATAAGGCTTCAAATCTGCAATGTTAAAAGTGGACTAACCCCAAAATCTGCAGGTAGCTCAAGTTTATATGCATTATCATTTATTTCTCTAACACCTTAAAAGGACCATCAGACGTGGCATTAGCTTTGATTTATGCAAATTAGGAAATCTATCTTACGTAAATGTAACCAACTAAGATCTCTGTGCAAACACAACATGTTTTCTACCCTTATCTCCAGAAGTTTATATTTAGCATTCATACGCCAATGTTTTCCTTAGTTAACTCATGCATTTTAAAATCAATTCGTAACGCTTCTTTAGCATCAAGATTAACCTTCTCCAAGATGGAAGAGGCAACAAATCAATAGGTGCACGAGGTAGGAAACCATACACAATTTCAAAAGGGCACATCTTAGTAGTAGAATGCAATGAACGATTATAAGCAAATTCAATATGAGGCAAGCATTCTTCCCACATTTTCTTATTATTCTTCAAAACAGCCCTAAGCATAGTAGACAATGTTCTATTGACTACTTCAGTTTGTCCATCGCTTAGATGACAAGTAGTACTAAAAAGCAATTTAGTCCCCAACTTAGCCCATAAACATCTCCAAAAGTGGCTAAGAAATTTAGTATCACGGTCTCAAACAATAGTATTTGGCACACCATGCAAGCTTAATAATTTCACGAAAGAACAAATCAGCAACATTAACAAAGATCATTGCTTTTATGACATGGTATAAAGTGTGCCATTTTCAGAATCTATCCACATAACAAATATGCTATCCTCCCTTCTTTGTTCGAGGTAAACCTAAAACAAAGTCCATAGATATATCCTCCCAAGGAACACTAGGCAGTGCAAAGGCATATATAAACCATGAGGATTGAGTCGTGACTTAGCTTTTTGACATGTAGTGCAATGAGCAACAAAACGCCAACATCCCTCATCTTTGGCCAAAAGAAATGTGTAGCAAGTACGCCCTCCGCCTTCGACGCCAAAGTGTCCCATTAGTCCTCCTCCATGCGCCTCCGCAACAACAAAAGACGAACGGAGCTAGCTGGAATGCATAGCTTGTTAGAACTAAACACAAATCCATCATTAACACTTAACTTGTTCCATGTTCTACCTTTCTTACAATTGCAATACATCGCTAAATTCAGCATCATGCACATATTGATCTTTGATGGTCTCCAAACCAAATATTTTAAAGTCAAGTTGTGAAAGCATAGTATAACGATTTAGACAATGCATCAAGAATAACATTTTCTTTACCCTTCTTGTGTTTAATGACATAAGGGAAAGTCTCAATGAATTCAACCCATTTAGCATGTCTACGATTCAGTTTAGCTTGACTTTTAATATGTTTCAAAGATTCATGATCGTAATGTATAACAAATTCTTGGGCCATAAATAATGTTGCCATGTTCTAAAGTTCAACAAGAGCATATAATTCTTTATCATAAGTAGAATAGTTCAAACTAGGCCCACTCAATTTTTCGTAAAAGTATGCAACAGTTTGCATCTTGTAATAACACACCTCCTAATCCAATTCCACTAGCATCACATTCAAGCTCAAAAGTCTTATTAAAATCAGAAGTTGGAGTAAAGGAGCATGTGTCAACTTAGCTTTCAATACCGTGAAGGCTTCTTCCTGTGCGGTACCCCAAACAAAACAACATTTCAAGCTATTGAGATAATAAAAATTCCCACAAACCCTAAAACCAAAGACCGGAAACCCTTCACCTTTGCCCTTTTGGAACCAATTAATTAGTTAAATTTGGATTTCTTGTGGAGAAAACTTAAAAATTCCTGCAAAAGGTTGTTCCAAGGCCCCCATCAGAGAGCTTAAAAACCCTTTCCAAATTTCCCTTTGTATAAACAAATTATGCTCGAAATTTGGCTTAAACTTTTTAACCCCATAAAACAGGTTAGAACCCAAAACATTATAACCCTCAAAATCCAAACCATTTTAAATTGTGTTTTCCATTATCTAATTTCATCTTTTCCACCGGTTTCCTTTGGAAATAAGAGCCAAAATTCCTCCATTCATTAATCAAAATAGGACTCATAACCCAAAATTCCCAACAATAATAAACAAAGCAAGGATTTGGGATTCCCGCAAAATTCCTTTTCCCACAACCCATTTACAAATAATTCCTTTGGGCCCCCTGTTGGACCAGGAAGAAGAGCCCGGAAAGCCCAATTTGTGCTCTTTGAATGGTGGTTTCCGGCACGGCCTGGAAAGGGCCCAAGGAAAGGTGAAATGGGCAAAGGAAGGAAGGCACGGTTCCAATGAAATAAGGCCCTTCATAAAAAAGTTAGGCCCAAAATTTGCCTCGCTCATCCTAAGATTTTCAACCTCACTTTTCAAAAGATTTGGAATGGTTTATTATTAACTTATGTTCTAAATTCTTTCCAACTCTATTTTCCACCTTTAAACCCGTTTGCAAGCCTTATTAATTCTCCTTTCAAAATACCAATCAAAAGCCAAAGTTTTTTAATTCCCGATAATATTTTTCTACCAGGGAAATTTTTCCTTGCCTTTAACCGCAAAATTTTGAAGGTAAATTCACAATAAATAATGGTGGAAAACCCAACCTAACCAAGCGGTTTTCAAACCGCCCGTTGGAACCAGGATTAAAAATGTTCGGGAAACCCACCAAACCCATGCAAAGCTTTGGTTGAAAGCCCCACAAACGCAAAAGAACCGCTCCCTTCAAATTTGTAAACAAATTAAATTCCGTTTGTTTTTTAACCCCAATAAAAATTACAACAAATATTCTACCCAAAGGGAATTCTTTCGCAGGGAGATTGGTCCATGATCTCTTCCACCTTCCCAGGGGGAGCCCAAATTCCATTATTTGCATGGGACCAACCCCCTTGGTTTTCCGGTGGTTTGCATTTGAAAACCCTTCCCTTCAAATTTCCCAAATAATATCCTTTTGCCCAAAGACTTATGGGAAGAAAGAAGCCCCCAGCAGGTTTCCGGCCGAATTTTGTCCCGCTTGGAACACGTTGAGGTTGGCCCAAATGATTCGGAAGGGGCCGGGTTGTTGGGTCGCCTTAAAAAGGTGCGATAAGGTTCAGCCAAGGTTTGGTGGAAAAACCCGGGAATTATTAAACCTTTGCTAAATTCAACTTTTTTAAACCCTTCCAAGCCATCTTCTTCTCCTCCTCCACAAATCGTTTTGAATTCTTGATAATATTCTTTTCGAAATTTTTCCTTGTTTAAGCCGCTTTTGGAAGTTTCCCTAATTATGGTTGGAACCCCTAACCATGGTTTTCGCAAATAGGAAACAGGAATATAATCCTACAAGTTACCAAAAAATGGTGGTGGAAACACAAACCCGCCAAAAAAACCCCTTCCTTATAGCAGAAACGGTTGTTCGGCAACTCCTGTAAGTAAAACTAACAAACCCTTGGAAACAATTTCGTTGGGAGAGGTATAACCGACCGAGGGGAGAATTGTTATTTGAGTGGGAAAGGTTTTTGGTTGCAAAAGGGTTTCAAATTTAATCCCAATTCAGAAAAGCAAAGTTGGAAAAAACCCAACAACGGCAGGCGGCCCAGGAATTTGTTGCCAATAGGAACCGAGCCTAAACACCAACAAAAAGGGCGAAGGTAAACCAAGGGGGGAAAACCTGAAATTTTTTTCCTTTTTTTTCCCCTTTTTTTGCCACTTTTTTCCTCCTTTTTGGTTGCAACCAAATTTTTTTCGAAAAATTTACAAATTGGTTGTTCGGCCTTCCCCAATCACCCATGGCCAAGATTCCATTTGGCAAAGGAAAACCCGGAATTACCTTCAATAAAAAGGGTGGGAATCAAACCCCTTTACAAATCTCACCTTACCATCCTTCCAAGGAAAGGATCGCAACCCCCTAGAAAAATTGACACCGGATCATCCGCCACCGTCCGGATCATCCGGACCCGCCTGTCTTGTGCGACTTGGGCGAAGCCCGTGTACCCCTCGCCTCACTTACCCCTTCGCCCTTGGGCTATAAATAGACCTCCTCCACCTCCTTTCTAGGGTTAGCAAAGTGATAGCTCATTCTTAGGTGAGCTTTGCTCCTACCTATCTCTTGAGAGAGAGACCACTACTCCATTGGAGGCCAAGACCTCCTTCTAGGAGAAGATCCCCTAGCGGATACAAGACCTCCGTCTAGGAGAAGATCCCCTTGCGGATTCAAGACCCCTCTTTAGGGAAGATCCATCTAGGATATCATCAAGACCTCCTCTTGGAGATGAACCTTACCTTGTATCTTTCCCTTTGTTGTTCATGTACCTTGTGACCTTGTGTGTTTGATTGTCTAGTGGATGTGTGATTTGGACTTGTTCTTGAGTGTTTCCCTTGATTTCTCCCGTTCTTCCCGTGTTCATCGTGTTCTTGAGGATCCCGCTCCAAACGTGAAAGATCGATTTAATTAGGGTTCCACCCTACATCATATGGTATCATGAGCCACGTTGATCATGTTTTTGGAGCCCCTCCCACCGTTTTCTAGCCTTCTTTTGCTTGATTTCGTCCTAAAATCCGAAAATCCCCACCAAAAATAGCCCCAAAATTTTTGTGATTTGTTGGTTTGATGAAGTTTTGTTGATTTTGATCCATGGATTTGCTTGGTTTCAAGTGGATCTAGCATCTCCCCAAGTTTCCCCACATTCCATCCACGAAATCCCTCAAATTTTGCCCCGAAAATCATCCATTTCCGCCCAAAAATTCGCCCCCGAGAGCAAATCCCGAGCGGATTGACTTGCCCGGATCTTCCGGACCTTCTCCCGGATCATCCGGACCAAGCCCGGATCAGCTGGACGCCCCCCCGGACGTCCGGATAAATCGCACACCCAGAAAACAGAACCGACGCTGATGAACCCGGATCATCCGGATGTCCTCCCGGATCATCCGGATCATCCGGACCTACTCCCGGATCATCCGGTTAACCCTGACACTCACTCGGACAGATTTTTGTTTCGGCCATAACTAATTCATCCGAACTCCGATTTTGATGTTCTTTAGCTCGTTTTGAAGCTCTTGACATCCCCCATCCCACAAAAATACCACCAACATCATTTGACTCCATCAAATTTTCTGAAATTTGGCAAGTTTGCCTAGGCCCTCCACCATATCATCCGCATAGTCACCACCGACTTCCGCAACCTAACCCATTTTGTTCCCCATAGCATTTGAGGTTGTTTGAGTAGTGACTTGAGTCTCCTAAGGTGTTTCGGCTACTTAGGGACGGTTGCTTCTTCATCAACCACTACCACCACCACTTCCACATACCTTCCCACCATACACTTCGGACACCGCCAACTTAACCCAATAGTTATTTGAGCTTGTTTGAGTTGTGGCTTGTGTCACCTAAGGTGTTTCGGCTACTTAGGGACGGCAACTTCAACTCCGACTCGTGTATAGCCCATCATTCCATCCGCATTGCCTAGTGCAACACCTCCACCGCTTTTCGCTACCACCATTTTGACATTTGTCATTTGAGATTTTGAGTTTGCGGTTTTTCCGTTTCCTAAGGTGTTTCGGCTACTTAGGGACGAGTCTCCATCATCTTGGTATCTACACCAAGAACACCGCCACTCATCATCGCAAAGGACGGTAACCTTGACGACACCTTTGTATATTCCCTTGCAATTGCATTGTTAACCCCTAGCCCATTTTATCCACTTACCTATCGAGACTAGCCATTTGAGTATTGCCGGCAACGTTACTTGTGCACATTAGTGGTCCATACCTTCCATAGCATACATACCATATCATATTGGTATCATATCATCCATTGTGCCTCAAGTTCGTTCCCGCATATACACAATTGCTATCTTGGTTTGTGCATTGTGCAAAAGTGGCCATAGAAAAAAAAAGCTTTTAAGCAAAAAGAGAGCAAAGAGCTCATGAGCAAGTGCCATAGCATCATACCCCATTGCACATAAGATTGTCAAATCTACATCATATGATCTCATGCTTGAGAGAAACACCGGGAACCATACATACATAGCATACTTGGGATAGAAAGTTTACCATTTTGCATCTTGTAGGTTGTGCACAAGTGTCGTATCCGCTCGTGCTAGCGTCTCTCTTGAGTTGTGCAACACGAGCGTTTTCCGTGGATTCCACATTTTGTGCTCATTCCTTGGTTGCACGACCCCATTTATCTATCCGTGTGTGTGTTTCCGTGTGCCATCCATATTGCTATTGGTCCATTTGTTTCACTTGCGAATTTGTGAATCTCTTTCAACATTATTGACTCTTGCTAACATTTTGCATTAAATTTTTGTGCCACTATCCTCACCGAGCTCCACCATAAGCTTTACTTGATAGGTGTGAGTGAACAAGTCCGGTACCAATTCCACTATTCTTTCATTTCACATTGAGTGAAACGGGATACATCCTCAACTTTGGGAAAAGGTAACTTGGTATTGTTTATCTCATTTCTTACTCACCTCTACTCGAGTCTTGTGATGGATAGGCAAGGCATTTCATCTTCGGTCTACAACAACAACGACGAGTTCGATGCCATGAACAACAACTCCGACGCCAAGATGCAAGCTAAAATGGAGGAGATCAAAGCCCTCATCAAGTCCTACAATCGATCTTCCTCATCTTCGAGAAGACGCTCAAGAGCACATGCTTCCGAGCTACCATCTCCGGCAAGATCACATCGGCATCGACACCATCACCAACAAGAACGTGAAGGTCAAGAGCTCAACACCAACAACCGCTCAATGACTTCACCATATCCCTTGGCATCTTCGCCAAGTGACAACAAGGCATCTTCGCCTTCGGATATTGGGCATCTTTGCCAACAAGCACCTCAAGACTACACTCAAGAGAAGCTACCCAAGCTCAAGTCCGCGACTTCCACGAGCTACTACGACCTCTACAATGACCACAAGATTCCTTTCTATGGGACTCACGAACCCGAGGAGTACCTCGAGTGGGAGCGTTTGATGGACGACTACCTCAAGCTACATCAAGTTCCTCCCGAAGATCAAGTGAAGTGTGCCACAAGAAACTTCCACGACTACGCATTGGCATGGTGGCTTCACACACCTTCGGAGTACTACGACATGAGTTGGCCCAAGACGAAGAAAGCTTTGCGGCGAGAGTTTGTGCCTCCAACCTACACGGAACAACTTCGACGCCAATTGGAGTACACCACCCAAGGATCCAGGTCCATCGACAAGTACTTCAAGGAGATGATGATTGCCTTGCGACAAGCCTGCGTGGACGACCTCATTTCGATGAAGTTCCACTTCATGATGGGATTGCACAACGACATCTCCAAGACCATCGTCCTCAAGAACTACAAGTCCATCGATGACTACTACATTGGTGCTCTCAAGGCGGAACAAGAACTCATGAAGGCCAAGGCTTCTCCACCCCAAGCAAACTTCACGGCGACCAAGCTCTACGACAAGCATGAGGCTAATACCACCAAGATGTCCAAGCCCGACGAGCTCAAAGACGATGCTCCCAAGGACCAATCTTTGGAGGCAAGCGACAAGGTGGCGAGCAAGGATGATGCTTCCATATTAGGAGGCCAGAGTGATGTTGTGCCATCTTCGGCCTTCATCCACGATGAGAGTGATGATGTGCCATCTTCGGCCTTCATCCACGACGACAACGACGAGATGGTTGAGCATGGGATTTTCCCTTCGACCACGGTGACGTATGATGACTTGAGTGACTTGTGCCACCATATTGAGAGTGAGAGTGACTTCACCACTAGCCCCATATATGATGAGTTGCCACAATTCCCATGTGAGGCGAGCCCCAACCCCCACCACTTGAGTGAGATGAGTGACTCCACCATATGTGAGATTGAGTGCACCTATCTTGAGGGAGTGAGTGAACCACCACATAGAGAGAGTGAGATAGTTGATAGGTCATGTGAGGCCACTTTCAACACTAACGACTTGACCTCTACCTCTATTGTGTCTTCTCATTTGGTGCTAGGTCCCATTGATGATAACGCGCCGATCCTCGACGACTTCGTCCTCCCTTTGGACAAGACGATGGCCATGGTGGAATATGATGCACCCCCCACATGGTTCCATCAAGATGAAGATGACCACCATTTGGTCTTTCCCACCTCACCTACACCACTTGAATGGAATGACAAAGGTAACATAGGTGAAGGTGATGCTCTAGTCCCACTAGCGGACATTCTTGAGATTGATTGCTTGCATAATGTTGATCCACCTAGTACCATGCTTCATGCTAGTATGGTTTCCCCATTCGATGATTTGCCCATTTATGATGAGTATGATGATTCTCTTGTGGAGTCTATTAGTTGTGATGCCATGTTACATAGGATTTCGTGTGACAATTCTTTAGGTCACATCATGTTTGATAATTCGCTTGACTTGTCATACGCTATGCATGAGATCAACCATATGTATTATTTGCAATCTCTTCATAGTGACTATGCATATGCCATTAAAATGAACCCAATTTGCACATATGGCATAGATGACAAGCCCATGGTTATTGGCATTTGTTTCTCTTGTGATGATATTGATATGCTCCCATTGCATCATTTATCTCATATGCCATGCCATGACCACCTAGCTTCGGATATGCATTGTCTTGGATGTTGTCCATTTTCTCCATATGATGTTTCCGATATTGCTCATGAGGAGACCCCCATAGTTTCCTCATACATTTTAGGAGATTTTGACCCATCCCATCCATTGCATGATCCCCATACTTCTGTGCACCATATGCTCCCCATGAATAAACATGCTTTTGATGTGCCATATACTTGTTTGCTCAATTTGTGTCCCCATCGTGTCATACATAATAACTATTCTTTCATGATGGATGACATGTTCCTATACCATGCATCAAATTTCTTTGAGCGATGCCTATCTTGTGCTAACTCACACGTGCACATACACATCATGATGGATGATGTGTACATTTACCACGCGCACAATTTCTTTGGTTTGTGTCTCTTTTGTGTAGGCACCCATGAATACTTGTCAACCTCGCAATCCCACGAGTTGACAAACGAGCTCTTGAGAGCAACGATGCTTTGGGATCCAATGGACTGTCCTTACCAACGCCCCTTCGCACAAGGACTACGCAACTCCTCTACTTGGCTCTCCACGGCTATGGGCCATTTACCACTTCTCACATTATGCTCATTTTACCGTGTTCACTTTGCATGCTATGCTTGCTTCTATGCCTTTGCCATGCAATTGTGACCCTTGCTTGCATCTACCCATGTTTCATCATTATGCTACTTCTATGTGTATTTGCATGCTTGGTGGAGATCCTTGTTGCTATTGCCATGTTTATCATGTGCCCCATGCTATTGTCCTCATATCTTGCTTTCATGATTGTGCTATGACTTGTGAATTATTCATGCCCACTATTTGCACCAATGACATGTTTGACATGATTCCTTCTAGTATGTCGCATCTTCGCACTACTAGCATACTTGACTTGATTGCTATGATTGCTTGCTATGTTGCATCACCCATGTTCCACTACTTGCTTTCTTGGGTTGATGACATATATGCTCATGCCTCTCACATGCGTTGTCTCTTGTGTCATACTTGCTCATCTCATGCGGTTGATGACAACCATCTATATGCTTTGCATATGATTCATATTGCTTCGTGTCATATATCTCCATGTGTTGCATCTCTCATGCTAGATGATTTGCCATGTATTGGGTGCAACAATGCTTATAGTCTTGCTCATGAGATTGCCCCCATAGCATTCTCACACACGTTTGGAGATTCTGACATATTCCTTGTGAAGCATGCTTGTCTTACCTCTTTGCACCATATACCTAGTGCCTTGAATATCGCCATTGTTGCATCATATTATTCATGCACTTGTGCTTCTAATAGTTATGTGCAAGAGAAGAGAACCATCATGATGGATGATGTGTTTATCTACCATGCTTGCATCGCTCTTTGTTTTGTTTTGTGCATGTGTAGGATACTTGGACTTTGTGTCGACTTCCACTTCATGTGAGTTGACCATTCGAGCTCTTGAGAGCGAGCCTCATACATTCTACCACGACTCGTTTCTATTGCTTCCACCTCGGCATTGTGAAGAATGCACAAGGACACACTTTCAAGGTGACATCTTTCTTGAGCATGGATATTGTGGATAATACTACTTGTGTTGCTTGCACCGTGAGACTTATTGGTCATCTTGGACCACTTGATTGCGCACTTGCTAGAGATCTTGCTTTGACTTGCCATTATCACATTCCCATGCATCATGATATATATGCCTTGTGTGTTGCATCCAATTCTTGGACTACTTGCTACTATCATATGGTTGGTTGCACCAATATCATTTCTTCACATATGTCATGTCCCTTTGCTTGTCACATGCTTGAATTGACTGCCTCACACATGATGAACAATTGCTATTTCTATTGTGTTGAGGGCCACACTATATTCACTCCATCCTATGCACAATATGTTTCGATTGTCTTGCACTTGACCCATGTGTTTAGACATCTTATCTTATTTGGTTTTGTGAATGATTCCTATGCCTACCATAGACCTTTCATTGAGCGCTTTGCCCATAATTGCTATGAACTTGAGGTAGATGCTTATGCTCTTGTCACACATATTTACATCTCTACCTCACATTTACATGCTTGTTCCCATGATGTACTTGATTGTGCTCAATTTATATGCTCAAATGCCATGCCACACTTCTTTGTCAAACCATATGCTATGCTTGATGACAACACTTGTTGGGTGAATCACCTCTTGAATGCTTGGTTTTGCTCTTACGACAACCACATTTGTTTTTCCAAGTGCTTGTTATCTTTTCTACTTTTGAAGGAATTACAAGACGGTGCGACATTGGAGAGTGCCCATTTGGAACTACAAGACGACGAATGCTTGGTGATCGTCCACTTCTACACGACGACATCATCTCTTCCCCATGGTGATTTGGATTTCGATCCGAGGTCGGATCTTTCCCAAGGGGGAGGGGATGATGCGGAGCATCCTACGGACATCACCATGTCAAGAGTCCATATGGCAAGTGACACGTGCGACATCTACTTCACATACACAAAGGTGAATCATCTCCTTTACACGTGCTCACTTGACACTCTCGAGGATGGTATACTACTTGACACTTCTCCCGTGTGCATGCATAGGTATTGTCGGAGCTTCACGGATGTCAAGGAGGAGTGCAAGCGCCAAGGAACGACTACACCATCCGCGAGGGAGGCATGGAAGAGAAGACGGAAGAAAGGAGAAGAAGAAGATCGAGTTGCCCGGATCATCCGGACGCCAGCCGGACGATCCGACCGAGTCCGGACGATCCGGACGAACTCCGGACCATCCGGCTAGCGCGCTCAAGACCACAGAACCTACTCGACGGTCAGATCATCCAGACGATCGCCGGATCATCCGGACCCCGACACCGGATCATCCGCCACCGTCGGATCATCCGGACCCACCTGTGCGTGCGACTTGGGCGGCCCTGTACCCTTCGCCCTCACTTACCCCTTCGCCTTGGGCTATAAATAGACCTCCTCCACCTCCTTTCTAGGGTTAGCAAAGTGATAGCTCATTCTTAGGTGAGCTTTGCTCCTACCTATCTCTTGAGAGAGACCACTACTCCATTGGAGGCCAAGACCTCCATCTAGGAGAAGATCCCTCAGCGGATACAAGACCTCCATCTAGGAGAAGATCCCCTCAGGATTCAAGACCCTCTTTAGGGAAGATCCATCTAGGATATCATCAAGACCTCCTCTTGGAGATGAACCTTACCTTGTATCTTTCCCTTTGTTGTTCATGTACCTTGTGACCTTCTGTGTTTGATTGTCTAGTGGATGTGTGATTTGGACTTGTTCTTGAGTGTTTCCCCTTGTGATTTCTCCCCGTTCTTCCCCGTGTTCATCGTGTTCTTCGAGGGATCCCGCTCCAAACGTGAAAGATCGACGAATTAGGGTTCCACCCTACATCAAATGGTCTAAAAACTGCCTAGCCAGAATTTTCCAGACTTAGTTTTTTGTTTTGAAACTGGAACTATTTTTCTTCTGCGGATGGCTCGGAAGTTGGGGAGTCCTCCGCTGTCAAGACTCGGAGTATCATGTGATCTGGAAATCGAAAACAATGCAACAATTACTGGACTCGGACCAGGACTGGTGGCGGAGATGAATCTGGTGGAACTCGGACTGGTGGCGGAGATGAATCTGGTGGAACTCGGACTGGTGGCAGAGTTGAATCTGTGGAACTTCGGATGGTGGCGGATATATGTTGCGTGGACTCGGATGGGCGTGATGGCGGCGGATATGTGGTGGCGTATATGGATTCGGATTGGCGGTGAATATGTGGTGGTGGTATATGGCAGCGGCGACGTGACAACTCGTGAATGTAACTCGAAACTCTAAAAGACTAGACGCTAAGACCAAGAACTTGACACGACGATGCAACCGCAAATTCAACAAAGCAAATCTGAAAAGATTATGCAAAGGCTCAGATTGGTTCGGATGGGATGAACTAACCCTAATTTTTTTGGCTTTTTCGTTGACTATAGGTATGAAGAACAGATTCGATCTAAACTACGAAAACTGTAAAATCTCACCGAGCAACCTGGAAATCGATACCACTTGATAGAGGCAAAGGTGTCCCGTCTTTCGATGAGATGGTGGATTTCGCTGGTGGAAGTCGACTTTGACGATCCGACTACTTAACGTGCGAGGACGTCGTGCCTTAGCAATCGTTAAACCAACTCCGAGAGGTTATTGACCACGCCGAGCACGATCAACGACCACGAGGGTCGGTTTCTGCGAGCAAACGAAGAACAAGCAAGAAACTGAGATTGCAATTATGATATTGCGAATATAAGATGAAAGCTTTATTGATCAAGGTGGGGTTCTGTGGCGCCTTTGTCTCGTCGTTGAACACAAACGGCACGCGGTTGCTATGGCGAACTTTAATCTAAACAAAACCCAAAGTTCAAACGACGCCCTAAGGGCTATATATATGGGGAAAAAGAGGGAATTTCGTGGCCCTTGAGGGTGGGGTCCAAACCAACCCTAACTCTTGTTTCCCACACAGCCCATCATTCCACTTCCGCATTGCCTAGTCACACCACCACCGCTTTCGCTACCACCATTTGACATTTGTCATTTGAGATTTTGAGTTTGCGGTTTTTACATTTCCTAAGGTGTTTGACTACTTAGGAGCAGAGTCTCCATCATCTTGGTATCTACACCAAGAACACGCCCTCATCATGTAAGGGACGGTAACCTCGACGACACCTTTGTATATTCCTTGCAATTGCATTGTTAACCCCTAGCCCATTTTGCGTTACTTGCCTATCGAGACTAGCCATTTGAGTATTGCCGCAGCGTGACGTGCACATTAGTGGTCTACACCATCCATTGCATACATACCATATCATCTTGGTATCATATCATCCATTGTGCATCAAGTTTGTTCCGCATATACACAATTGCTATCTTGGTTTGTGCATTGTGCAAAGTGGCCATAAAAAAAGAAAAAAGCTTTTAAGCAAAAAGAGCAAGAGCTCGTGAGCAAGTGCCATAGCATCATACCCCCATTGCAAATAAGAGCCATACCAAAATCTACATCATATGATATCATGCTTGAGAGAAACAAGGGAACCATACATATATAGCATACTTGGGATAGAAAGTTTATCCATTTTGCATCTTATAGGTTGTGCACAAGTGTCGTATCCGCCTATTGAGCAATCGTGCTAGCGTCTCTCTAGAGTTGTGCAACATGGCGTTCTCGTGGACTCCACATTTTCAAGTGCTCATTCCTGGTTGCACGACCCCATTTATCTATCCGTGTGTGTGTTTCGTGTACCATTTGCTATTGGTCTACTTGTTTCACTTGCGAATTTGTGAATCTTTTTCAACATTATTGACTCTTGCTAACATTTTGCATCAAATTTTTGTGCCACTATCCTCACCAAGCTCTACCATAAGCTTTACTTGATAGGTGTGAGTGAACAAGTCCGGTACCAATTCCACTATTCCTTCATCTCACATTGAGTGACACGGGATACATCCTCAACTTTGGGAAAAGGTAACTTGGTATTGTTTATCTCATTTCCTACTCACCTCTACTCGAGTTTTGTGATGGATAGGTAGGCATTTCACCTTCTGTCTACAACAACAATGACGAGTTCGATGCCATGAACAACAACTACGACGCCAAGATGGACAAGCGCATGGAGGAGATCAATGCCCTCATCAAGTCCTACAAGCGATCTTCCTCATCTTCGAGAAGACGCTCAAGAGCACATGCTTCCGAGCTACCATCTCCGGCAAGATCACATCGGCATCGACACCATCACCAACAAGAACGTGAAGGTCAAGAACTATACATCAACAACCGCTCAATGACTTCACCATCTCCCATGGCATCTTCGCCAAGTGACTTCAAGGCATCTTCGCCTACGGACATATGGCATCTTCGCCAACAAGAACCACAAGCCTACACTCAAGAGAAGCTCCCCAAGCTCAAGTCCGCGACTTCCACGAGCTACTATGATGCGGAGCATCCCACGTTCATCCCCATGTACACTCCGACTACTCTCCAAGCCCCAAGAGGACATATGACGAGACCTCGAACATACGCCATTGGACACAAGGTGAATTCACTCCTCTTCGAACCGTCACTTTCCGCATATGAGACACGGCTACTACCTCATGCATGGACCTTGCATACACTCAGGTACAACCGAGATGACCATGGAGAATCCAAGGACCAAGGCCAAGCATGGAAGAGAGGCGGAAGAAAGGAGAAGAAGAAGATGGGCGGCCGGGAACCAGGCGGACGTCCGGACCGCCGTCCGGATCATCGGACCCTCCCGGATCGTCCGGGTAAATGCAAAACACCGAAGAAACCTGGAAGCGGATCATCCGAAACTCGGCCGGGTCGTCCAGGACCCGGCCGATCATCAGGACCCGTCCGGATCATCCGGCCTTACTGCTTCGCATGACTTGGCCAGGCGAGGCCGTGTACCTCGCCCTCACTTACCCTTCGTGGCTTAGCTTTATAAATAGACCTCCTCCTCCCTTTGAGGGTTAGCGTTGATTTAGCTCAAGTTAGAGATAGAGCTACGCTCATCTATCGGATCTCCTCCTCGTGAGAGACCGCGCCTCTTGGGAGAAGATCCTCTCGGATACAAGATCCTTCTGGGAAGATCCTCGTGGATTCAAGACCTCCTCTGGAGAAGGTTACCTTTATCTTTCCTTTGTTGATTTTGAACCATGTGCTACTCGTGCTTGATGATCTAGACCTTGTGTGATTGATCTCTTGTCGGTTGAGTGTCTCTCTCGTTCTTCCCGTGATTTCCTCGTGTTCTTCCACAGCGTCTTCGTGTTCCTCCGTGGGATCCCCTCAAGCGTGAAAGATCGGCCAATTAGGGTTCCACCCTACATCATATGGTATCATGAGCCACGTTGATCACGTTTTGGAGCCCCTACCCGTGATTTCTAGCTTGATTTTGTTGTTTTCGTCCTAAATCCGAAAATCCCCACCAAAATAGCCCCCAATTTTTTTGTGATTTGTTGGTTTGATGATGTTTTGTTGATTTTGATCCATGGATTTGCTTGGTTTCAAGTGGATCTAGCTTTCCCAAGTTTTCCCCACCTTCCATCCACGAAATCTCGCCAATTTGACCCCAAAATCCCCAAATTCCGCCCAAAATTCGTCTCCACGAGCAAAACTCGAGCAGTTTGACCTGCCGGAATGCTTCATGCTAGTGAGACTTCTTCATGCCTTGACTTACCTATTTATGAAGAATATGATGATGAGCATGTTGAGTTGCCTAGTTGTGATGCTATGCTTCATAGGATATCATGTGAAAATTCTATTGGTCACTTCATGTTTGACAATCCATTGAACTTGTCATATGCTATGAGTGAGATCTCCCATATTGCATCACTACAATCTCAACATAGTAACTATGCATGCCCCATTAAAATAAATCCCATTTGCACTCATGGCATAGATGACGAGATGATGGTCATTGGCTTTTGTTTTTCATGTGATGATATTGCCATGCTTCCTTTACATGATTTGCGCAATTCATCCAATATGTCATGCCATGATCACATTGTTCCAAATATGCATTGTTTTGGATGTTGTCAATATTCTCCATGTGATGTTGCTACTCATGCTCATGAGGAGACCCCCATAGTTTCCTCATACATATTAGGAGATCTTGATGCATTTCATACTTTGCATGATTCCCATGATAGTGTACACCATATGCATTCCATGAACAACAATGCTCTAGATATTTCTCATGATGCATTACACAATTTGAGTCTCCATTATGCTATACATAATAACAAACCTCTCATGATGGATGACATGTTTCTATATCACGCATCTCATTTATTTGAGCATTGGCTATTTTGTGCTAACAAACACACGCACGTGCGCATCATGATGGATGATGTGTACATATACCACGCACACACAATTTTCCCTTTGTCTTTGTTTTGTGTACGTAATCACGTATACTCGTCAACCTCTCAATTGTGACCCTTGTTTGCATCTACCCATGATTCTTCATTATGATATTCCTATGTGTATTTGCATGCTTGGTGGAGATCCTTGTTGTTTTTGCCATGTTTATCATGTGCCCCATTCTATTGATGCTTGTTGTGTTGGGAGAGTCATGATGACCCATTGCTATTCACATATGGCCTCTCGCCAATACATTCATGATATTGTACTCATATCTTGCTTTCATGCTTGTGCTATGACTTGTGAATTATTCATGCCCACTATTTGCACCAATGACATGTTTGCCATGATTCCTCCTAGTACGTTGCATCTTCGCACTACTAGCTTGCTTGATTTGATAGCTATGAATGCTCGCTATATTGCATCACCCATGTTCCACTACTTGCTTTCTTGGGTTGATGACATATATGCCTTGTGTGTTGCATCTAGTTCTCCACATATGCCATGTCCCTTTGCTTATCACATGCTTGACTTGATTGCCTCACACATGATGAACAATTGCTCTTTCCATTATGTTGAGTGCCACGATATCTTCACTACACCCTATGCACGTTATGCTTGGATTGTCTTGCACTTGCCCCATGTGTTTAGACATTTCACTATATTTGGTGTTGTGAATGACTCTTATGCCTACCATAGACCGTTCATTGAGCTCTTTATGCATGCTTCCTATGACCTTGAGGTAGATGTTTGTTCACTTATCACATATATTTGCATCTTGACCTCCCATTTACATGCTTGTTCCCATGATGTACTTGATTATGCTCAATTTATATGTCCAAATGTCATGACACACTTCTTTGTCAAACCATATGCTATCCTTGATGACAACACTTGTTGGGTGCATCACCTCTTGAATGCTTGGTTTTACTCTTACGACAACCACATTTGTTTTTCCAAGTGCTTGTTATCTTTGCTACTTTTGAAGGAATTACAAGACGGTGTGACATTGGAGAGTGCCCATTGGGAACTACAAGATGACGAATGCTTGGTGATCGTCCACTTCTACACGACGACATCATCTCTTTCCCATGGTGATTTGGATTTCGTTCCGAGGTCGGATCTTTACGAAGGGGGAGGGGATGATGCGGAGCATCCTACGGACATCACCATGTCAAGAGCCCATTTGGCAAGTGACACGTGCGACATCTACTTCACACACACTAAGGTGAATCATCTCCTTTACACGTGCTCACTTGACCCCTTCGAGGATGGCATACTACTTGACACTTCTCCCGTGTGCATGCATAGGTATTGTCGAACTTCACGGACGACGAGGAGGAGTCTGGCGCCAAGGAACAAATACACCATCCGCGAGGGAAGTGGAAGAGAAGACGGAAGAAAGGAGAAGAAGACGGAGCGGCTGCGGAGCCAGGCGGACATCCGGACCGCCGTCCGGATCATCCGCCGGCTCACCGGATCATCCGGTCCCCTCAGATCATCCGGATAATTCGTCCGAAGACACCCGAAGGCCTCCTGTGAAGCCGGATCATCCGGGCCCCCTCCCGGATCATCCGGACGACGGCCGGATCATCCGGACCCCAATCCGGATCATCCGAACGACGGCCGGATCATCCGGACCCCCATCCGGATCATCCGGGCCTTGCCTGCGTGCAACATTTCGAGCCGAGGCCCATGTACCCATTCGCCCCCTCACTTACCCTTTCGCCCACTAGACTATAAATAAACCTCCTCCTCCCCTTTTTTAGGGTTAGCAAAGTGATAGCTCATTCTTAGTTGAGCTTTGCTCCTACCTATCTCTACTCTTGAGAGAGAGACTACTACTCCATTGGAGGCCAAGACCTCCATCTAGGAGAAGATCCCAGGATATCATCAAGACTCCCTTGTGGGAAGATCCATCTAGGATATCATCAAGACCTCCTCTTGGAGATGAACCTTACCTTGTATCTTTCCCTTTGTTGTTCATGTACCTTGTGATCTTGTGTGTTTGATTGTCTAGTGGATGTGTGATTTGGACTTGTTCTTGAGTGTTTCCCCTTGTGATTTCTCCCCGTTTTATCCCCGTGTTCATCGTGTTCTTCGAGGGATCCCACTCCAAACGTGAAAGATCGACGCTGTAGGGTTCCCCCTACATCACAAGGCTTCTCCACCCCAAGCACACTTCGCGGCGACCAAGCTCTACGGCAAGCATGAGGCTAGTACCACCACGATGTCCAAGCCCGACGAGCTCCAAGACGATGCTCCCAAGGACCAAGCTTTGGAGGCGAGCGACAAGGTGGCGAGCAAGGAGGATGCTTCCATCTTAGGAGGCGAGAGTGATGATGTGCCATCTTCGGCCTTCATCTACGGCGACGACGACGAGATGGTTGAGCATGGGATCTTCCCTTCGACCACGGCGACGTATGATGACTTGAGTGACTTGTGCCACCATATTGAGAGTGAGAGTGACTTCACCACTAGCCCCATATATGATGAGTTGCCACAATTCCCATGTGAGGAGAGCCACAACCCCCACCACTTGAGTGAGATGAGTGACTCCACCATACGTGAGTTTGAGTGCACCAATTTTGAGGGAGTGAGTGAACCACCACATAGAGAGTGAGATAGTTGATAGGTCTCGTGAGGCCATTTGCATTTCTAACAACTTGACCTCTACCTCTATTGTGTCTTCTCGTTTGGTGCTAGGTCCCATTTATGATGACGCGCCGATCCTCGACGACTTCGTCCTCCCTTTGGACAAGACGATGTCCATGGTGGATTATGATGCACCGCCCACATGGTTCCATCAAGATGATGATGATGACCACCATTTGGTCTTTACCACCTCACCTACACCACTTGAGTGGAATGACAAAGGTAACATAGGTGAAGGTGATGCTCTAGTCCCACTAGTGGACATTCTTGACATTGATTGCTTACATGATGTTGATCCACCTATTGCCATGCTTCATGCTAGTATGATTTCCCCATGCGATGATTTGCCCATTTATGATGAGTATGATGATTCTATTGTGGAGTCTATTAGTTGTGATGCCATGTTACATAGGATTTCTTGTGACAATTCTTTAGGTCACATCATGTTTGATAATCTGCTTGACTTGTCATATGCTATGCATAAGATAAACCATATGTCTTATTTGCAATCTCTTCATAGTGACTATGCATATGCCATTAAAATAAACCCAATTTGCACATACGGCATAGATGACAAGCCCATGGTTATTGGCATTTGTTTCTCTTGTGATGATATTGATATGCTCCCTTTGCATCATTTATCTCATATGCCATGCCATGACCACCTAGCTTCGGATATGCATTGTTTTGGATGTTGTCCATTTTCTCCATATGATGTTTCCGATATTGCTCATGAGGAGACCCCCATAGTTTCCTCATACATTTTAGGAGATTTGGACCGATCCCATCCATTGCATGATCCCAATACTTGTGTGCACCATATGCTACCCATGAATAAACATGCTTTTAATGTGCCATATACTTGTTTGCTCAATTTGTGTCCCCATCGTGTCATACATAATAACTATTCTTTCATGATGGATGACATGTTCTTATACCATGCATCAAATTTCTTTGAGCCATGCTTATCTTGTGCTAACTCACACGTGCACATACACATCATGATGGATGATGTGTACATTTACCACGCGCACAATTTCTTTGGTTTGTGTCTCTTTTGTGTAGGTACCCATGAATACTTGGCAACCTCGCAATCCCACGAGTTGACAAAACGAGCTCTTGAGAGCAACGATGCTTTGGGATCCCGTGGACTATCCATACCACCGTTCCCTTCGCGCAAGGACTATGCACAACTCCTCTACTTGGCTCTCACACGGCTATGGGCCATTTACCACTTGTCACTTTATGCTCATTTTACCGTGTTCACTTTGCATGCTATGCTTGCTCCTATGCCTTTGCCATGCAATTGTGACCCTTGCTTGCATTTACCCATTATTCACTTTTATGATATTCCTATGTGTATTTGCATGCTTGGTGGAGATCCTTGTTGCTATTGCCATGTTTATCATGTGCCCCATGCTATTGATGCTTGTTGTGTTGGGAGAGTCATGATGACCCATTGCTATTCACATATGGCCTCTCGCCAATACATTCATGATATTGTACTCATATCTTGCTTTCATGCTTGTGCTATGACTTGTGAATTATTCATGCCCACTATTTGCACCAATGACATGTTTGCCATGATTCCTCCTAGTATGTTGCATCTTTGCACTACTAGCTTGCTTGATTTGATAGCTATGAATGCTCGCTATGTTGCATCACCCATGTTCCACTACTTGCTTTCTTGGGTTGATGACATATATGCTCATGCCTCTCACATGATATATCTTGATCATTGTCTCTTGTGTTATAAGTGCTCATCTCATGCGGTTGATGATAACCATCTATATGCTTTGCACATGATTCATATTGCTTCGTGCCATATATCTCCATGTGTTGCCTCTCTCATGCTAGATGATTTGCCATGTATTGAGTGCAACAATGCTTATAGTCTTGCTCATGAGATTGCCCCCATAGCATTCTCTCACTTGTTTGGAGATTTTGACATATCCCTTGTGAAGCATGCTTGCCTTACTTCTTTGCACCATATACCTAGTGCCGTGAATATCGCCATTGTTGCATCATATTACTCATGCACTTGTGCTTCTAATGGTTATGTGCAAGAGAAGAGAACCATCATGATGGATGATGTGTTTGTCTACCATGCGCATACGCTCTTTGTTTTGTTGTGTGCATGTGTAGGATACTTGGACTTCGTGTCGACTTGCACTTCACGTGAGTTGACCATCCGAGCTCTTGAGAGCGAGCCTCATACATTCGACCGTGCATCGTTTCTACACCACATTTCCTATGACTTCGACATTGTGAAGAACGCACAAGGACATGCTTTCGAGGTGATATCATTCTATCTCGAGAACACACAAACCATGAGCATGCATATTGTGGATCATACTTCATGTGTTGCTTGCTCCATTGCTATGCCTCATGACATATATGCCTTGTGTGTTGCATCTAGTTCTTCACATATGCCATGTCCCTTTGCTTATCACATGCTTGACTTGATTGCCTCACACATGTTGAACAATTGCTCTTTCCATTGTGTTGAGTGCTACGATATCTTCACTACACCCTATGCACATTATGCTTGGATTGTCTTGCACTTTCCCCATGTGTTTGGACATTTCACTATATTTGGTGTTGTGAATGACTCTTATGCCTACCATAGACCGTTCATTGAGGACTTTATGCATGCTTGCTATGACCTTGAGGTAGATGCTTGTCCACTTATCACATATATTTGCATCTTGACCTCCCATTTGCTAGCTTGTTCCCATGATATACTTGATTGTGGTCAATTTATATGCTCAAATGCCATGACACACTTCTTTGTCAAACCATATGCTATGCTTGATGACAACACTTGTTGGGTGAATCACCTCTTGAATGCTTGGTTTTGCTCTTACGACAACCACATTTGTTTTTCCAAGTGCTTGTTATCTTTGCTACTTTTGAAGGAATTACAAGACGGTGCGACATTGGAGAGTGCCCATTTGGAACTAAAATATGACGAATGCTTGGTGATCGTCCACTTCTACACGACGACATCATCTCTTTCCCATGGTGATTTGGATTTCGATCCGAGGTCGGATCTTTCCCAAGGGGAGGGGATGATGCGGAGCATCCTATGGACATCACCATGGTCAAGAGTTCGTTTGGCAAGTGACACGTGCCACATCTACTTCACATACTCAAAGGTGAATCTTCTCCTTTATACGTGCTCACTTGACCCCATCGAGGATGGTATACTACTTGACACTTCTCCCGTGTGCATGCATAGGTATTGTCGGAACTTCACGGATGTTGAGGAGCAGTGCAAGCGCCAAGGAACAACTACACCATACGCGAGGGAAGCCTGGAAGCGAGGACGAAAGAAGATGGAGACAACCCCCAGGACCCGGACATCCGGCCAGGACCCCGGACATCCGGCCCCTAGAGCATCACCCACACCAGCCGCCCAGCCGCCAAGTACCTCTGAGCCCGGACATCCGCCCATAAGCCCGGACATCCGGCGCCTCCCGACAGCCCGGACATCCGGCCATAAGCCCGGAAATCGGGCGCCCCTATCTAGAGAGCACCGAGGCCGACCTCACCAGCCCGGACATCCGGCCCATGCCCCGGACATCCGGCCTCCCACGAACGCAGGGACATCCGGCCCCCAGCCCGGACATCCGACGCCTGCCTGCGCGCAGAGTAGGGCCAAAGGCCCATGTATCCCCTCCTCACTTACCCCTTCATGGACTAGCCTATATATACTCCATCCCCTTCCTCTAGATAGGGTTAGCAAAGTGATAGCTCATTCTTAGGTGAGCTTTGCTCCTACCTATCTCTACTCTTGAGAGAGAGAGACCACTACTCCATTGGAGGCCAAGACCTCCATCTAGGAGAAGATCCCGCGGGATATCATCAAGACCCCCTTGTGGGAAGATCCATCTAGGATATCATCAAGACCTCCTCTTGGAGATGAACCTTATCTTCTATCTTTCCCTTTGTTGTTCATGTACCTTGTGACCTTGTGTGTTTGATTGTCTAGTGGATGTGTGATTTGGACTTGTTCTTGAGTGTTTCCCCTTGTGATTTCTCTCTGTTCTTCCCCGTGTTCATCGTGTTCTTCGAGGGATCCCACTCCAAACGTGAAAGATCGACGCTATAGGGTTCCACCCTGCATCATATGGTATCATGAGCCACGTTGATCACGTTTTGGAGCCCCTACCCCGTGTTTTCTAGCTTGATTTTGTTGTTTTTCGTCCTAAATCCGAAAATCCCCACCAAAAATAGCCCCAAAATTTTTGTGATTTGTTGGTGTGATGAAATTTTATTGGATTTGGTCCATGGATTTGTGTTGCTGCGTGTGGATCTAGCTTTCCCCACCCTCCCCACCCTTTTCCATCCACCAATTCATCCGAATTTTGCCTCGGAGTTGCGATTTTCACCGCGGAATTCTTCGTGTTAGTCCCCGATCCAGAGCCCGGACATCCGGCCCGTGTCCCCCGAACATCCGGAGCCCGGACATCCGGCCCCTGGAAACAGCAACTCCAAACCCCCGCGCCCATTTCTCCATACCTTCGCCCAATTTTGACACGGCGCCCACACCTCCTTCCGCATAATCCAACTTTTCCACAAACTCCACCACCACTAACCGCTACCTCCTATGTCGATTTTGATATGTCTTGGTCTTTGAGATTTTGAGGTGTGGTTCCCGTGTCCTATTGTGTTTCGGCTATATAGGTACGGTTCGACGTCATCATCACCACCGCTCATCTCCATCGACTACTCAACATTGCCAAGGACGGTAACTTCGATGACATCTTTGTCATAACTTGCAATTGCATTGATACCCCACATGGCCTTACTTTTGCGTAGCTTACCCATCGAGACTAGCCATTGAGTATTGCCGGCAACGTGACTTGTGCACATTTAGTGATCATACTACATAGCATACATACCATACCATAGTGGTGCATATCTTGGGATCCACTTGTGCGTCACAAAGTTGTCATAGCATACACAATTGCTATCTTGGTTCGTGAAGTTTTGCATGAGAAAAGAGCTCAAAAGTGAAAGAGCCACCCAGGCTTTTAAGCAAAGAGGAAAGTTAAGCAAAGAGCTTATAAGCAAGAACCATAGCATCATACATCATTAAGATTGTCATATTGGATCATCTTGGATCATTGCACCGTAACACCATACATATAGCATACTTGGGATAGAGATAGTTGCATTTTGCCTAGTAGGTTGTGCACAAGTTTGCGTATCCGCCTATTGTGCAATCGTGCTAGCGTCTCTCTAGTATTGTGCAACAAGAGCATTTTCGTGGATTCCACATTTTGGCTCACTTTTGGTTTGCACACTCCCATTTATCTATTTGCGCGTGTGTTTCCGTGTACCCATACTTGCTTGGTCTACTTGTTGCATATGCAAATTTGTGAATCTTCTTCAACATTTTTGAGTCAAGCTAACGATTGCAATCAGTTTTGTGCCACCATCCTAACCAAGCTCCACCAAAAGCTTTTACTTGTGTAGGTGTGAGAATCGACAAGGATCGGTACCAATAGTGCTATTTCATTGTCCGCATTTGAGTGAACTTGATTCATCTTCAACTTTGGTCAAAGGTACATTGGTATTCGTTCTTCTCCTTCTACCACTCACAATTTGTTTGAAATGATGGATAGGCCAAGTTGTTCTACAAATCCACTCTTCATCGAGCAAGACGACGACATGTCATCATACGTCACCAAGAGCCACCTATTTGCCGCACAACGAGCTCTCCATCAAGAGCAACAAGCAATGAGCGAACGCATCGACAACAAGCTCGACGCGCACAAGAAAGAGAACAATGCAAGAATGGACGAGCTCCGCGCCTTGTTGGTGAACCGGCGTCCTTCCATTTCCTCACACTCAAGACGGAGCCACTCAAGTCGCCACTCCGACGACTCCTTGATGCGGAGCATCCTTCCATCATCCCCATGGACTCTACATCAACACCTACAACACCACAAGGACCGATGACTCGAGCACGTGCAAGAGCTCTTGAAACCGAGGTGACATTACTCCTCTCACAACTCTCCTTCGATTCACATGAGACATGGTTACTACCTCAAACGGAAACTCTATGCATACTCAGGCACCAAGGTGATGCGGAGCATCCTTCCATCATCCCCATGGACTCTACATCAACACCTACAACACCACAAGGACCGATGACTCGAGCACGTGCAAGAGCTCTTGAAACTGAGGTGACATCACTCCTCTCACAACTCTCATTCGATTCACATGAGACATGGTTACTACCTCGAACGGAAACTCTATGCATACTCAGGCACCAAGGAGTCGACCATGAAGAAGCTAGGAAGCAAGGAGAATCGGAAGGGAAGACATACGCGAAGACGGAGAGGGAGAAGCAACCAGGACCAGAGAGGCCGGACGATCCGGACGGAGGCCCGGACGATCCGGACAGAGCCCGGATGATCCGGACCCCGGTCCGGACGATCCGGCTAAATCGACCGAAGGCAACAGAACCTCCACGCTGAAGCCGGATCATCCGGACCCCGGCCCGGATCATCTGGATCCCGCCGGACATCCGGACCGCCACCGGACGTCCGGCCCTGCGCCGTCACCAGCAGAGCACCCGGACCATCCGGGCCCCCACCCGGATCATCCGGACCAGCCCGGATCATCCGGACCGTCGCCCGGATCATCCGACCAGCGCCTGTGCGCGCGTGTTTGATAGAGGCGAGGGTGTCCCGATCTATCTATGAGATGATAACTATTGATTTGGTGGAGACGACTTTGACGATCCGACTACAAACGTGCACGACGTTGCGCCTTAGCAATCGCTAAACCAACTCCGAGAGGTTATTGACCACACCGGAGCACAATCAAACTGACCACGAAGGTCTATTCCTGCAAGCAATCGAAGAACAAGCAAGAATATGATAAAAGCAATCTGAATATTGCGAGTATGTATGAAGTATTGATAAAGGTGGAGATCCGTAAGCGGTCTTGGTCTGGTCGTTGGACACAAAGTACACGAAGTTGCAATGGCTAACTTTTAACTAAACAAATCCCAAGGGAAAAGCTACTAGATGGATCTACTTTTATAGGACAAAGGGTGACGGCCAAGGAGGTGGGAGGACATCCCAAGGCAGCCTAAAACTAACCCTAGGTCGTACAAGGCCAATGGGCCCAAGTTGGGGTGACGTAACACCTTTGGACTTGTAGTTTGACTCGGATTCTGGTGCAGCGTCAGATTGTTTCGTCCATAACTCAACGCTCCGGATGGATTTTAAGGTGATTCCAATTGTGCTTGAAAGAGCATGAAATCTCGTTTCCAACAAAAAAGGAATCACCCAATTCGGAGTCCGTATGAAAAAGTTGTTGGCGTTTTGAGTCAGGTATGTCTGTGCAGTCCGAATCTGAGTCCAAAACGTGAGAGACTTGGACTCTATCTTCTCTTGGGCCAAAAATGACGTGAGAGAACTTTTTAAAAAGAAAATAAACATCTCTTTCTTCCTTATCTTCATATGTGGATTGTACAAATGTCCCATACACCTGCAATTAGACAAAACACAAAGGTGTGTGAAGTATTTTTGTTCTGGATAACATAAATAGATTATTGAATAGTTTGCACTAGAAATAACCTGACAAATATGCATGTATGCAATATTTTTGGTCATATCCAAGGTAGTCATGTCCTCATCATCCTCCCCTTCTTGAAAATAAACCGTCCTCGGCATTGCTTAATCTGAAATGTGGCTAACAAAAGAGACAAGGTGTACATGTTGTATATGTATATGTCATCCATTTTTACCTCCCTCTATTTTTGCATATATGACACATGAATAGATGAGTAACTTGCATAGTTCATAAAATCTAAAGCCAAAAAATTAGCACAAGAAGTAGAAGGCATAAAAATATTGCAACTCAGTTTGCACATATAAGTGAATCTCTAATTCATTTCAAAAGATTGACAATGTTCATCATTAAACCATCCCAACATTGGTGAATAAACCTTACTTGCATCAAATTTACATGCTATAACATGCTTAAATAAGAAAACATGCAATAAGTCATTCAACACAGAATCATCACCAAGATTATAGGTCATATCAAAATGATTAAACATTGATTCTTTTGCATCAACAGTTAATTCAATGTGTGCACTCAAAATTGTTGGTATTTCAGTTGTTTGATCACATGACGCATTCATGACAGTATCAAGATTCTCTAAAATAGGTGTTGTACTCAAATCACCAGGTAACTCAACACATGATGCATTCAAGTTAACTAGGGATGCATCATTCTCATGTGAAGTTATATCATCAATACCTTTACTGTTACCTTGTCGCAAAGACGTAGCTGATGTAGGTACACACGTAGACAATGCACCATACTCTTGAGATGATGTCGCGCTCACAATTCGAGGTGGGGCTGCTCTAGTAAGTGCAACGGTGGAGGAACTAACCGACGGTGGTGAGCATGAACTGGAATAGTAGTTGTTATAGTCACCCAATGCATCCTCCTGTAACTGTCTCTCAAAGGTACAAGCACGAACATACATACCGGTAATGCAACGAGGAATATACTGAAATCTTGCCTGAATATCATGGTTCAAACCACCAAAAAATCTATTCATTGTATCATCCTCAGATTCTTCTATGTCACAATGATGCATATAAGATTTGAACTCTTGGTAGTAAGTATGAACAGTGTTATTGCCTTGTTTAAATTGTTCAAATTTGCGAAGCAATTCACGACGATAGTAAGGAGGGAAAAACTGTTTTCTCATTACATCTTTCAAATCTTTCCAAGTTGTGGGTTGGTTATCAATGTTTTTCTTACAATGCACACTCCACCAAACAGAAGCAAAACCAGTAAATGCTCTAGTGGCAGCTCGTACTCGGTCAAGTTCAGAAAAAACATGCTGACTAAAAACTTGTTCTACTTCAAGCTCCCAAGCTAGATAAATAGCAGGATTAAATCTACCCTCAAATGACGGTAAAGAGCTAACTTGGCCATGTGCTTGTGTGTGTTGTCCCAACTCTCGTGATGGTGAAGATGTGTTAAATCGTCCAAGAACTTCTATCTCCGAAACCTGTCATGATTAGTAGAAACAAGAAACAAAATTCGAGAATAATGTTCCTATGAACTACTAGGATGTGGTTGTAAAGTGCTCACAATAAAGCAAATATCAATATCTTACAAGTTCTTACCATGCGGCGGTGGTGACAGGCAACCAGCGGCGTCAAGTAACTCTGAAGATTGTGTAAAGCGATTGCCGAGGAACGTCGATACACGGTGTAGAAATATGTGGAGCTGGGTTGGCTATATATGGTAGCAAAAATATAGCAATAATCAATTCAAAGATGCAATGTTGAATAAGCGCTCAACGACGGTATCTGTGCTGGTCCTAGGCTAGACCGGACTAGAGACGCGAGCCTAGAACACTAATGAGGTCACGGCGTAGCACAACTAGCATCAATGAAGGATACTAAGTAGCTCTTGACAGCAAGATATAACTGAAGATCACAACGGCAGTGAAGATAATGATGAAAAACAAGCGCCAAGCAGGACATACAACAACTCTCTCTCAACTTTCCTCTTGAAAAGTTTGAGCCAATTTTCTGATAAATTCTTTCAAATAATGCTACTAACTCAAGCTTTCCAATGCAAAAAGAATCACTCAATTCCGAGTTGATATGAGGAGTCAAAGAATTCTAAAACCGGCCTGAAAAATTGGAACAAGCTGTGTTCACGAACTTCAGAGGGCAAAAACACCTATTTAGAAGCCGATTTTGAGGTGTCAAATATTGAACTAGCTTCTGCAACTATTTAGATGCGTCTCGTCTCTAGCTTCCATTTGAGTACTCACGGAGTCAAAACGGACTTCGTATGAGGAAGATACACCTCTTTTACTGAACAGTACGCAAAACAGATTCTAATCCGAATTCAGGTACGAGATTGATTCTAGATAGATCCGATTTTTTTTCTTCTCTCTTTTTTTCCTCACGCTTTTTTTTCTTTTTCTTCTCTCTCTTTTTCTTTTTTTTTCTTTCCTTTTTTTCTCTCTTTTTTTTCTCTATCTTCTTTTTCTCCCTCTTTCCAAGACAAACAAGATAAGATGCAGATTGGATCAGGCGAAGATGTGAGTGACCTCAACTATGATTATGACAATGAACAGTACGTAGCACGTGGTGGAAATTAATGGATGGGATGGTGCACAGCGGAAGGGATAATGATGCAGCGGCGACGTGACTAATGTGAACAGAACTCGAAACTCTAAAGGAACTAGACACTAAGACCAGCAACTGACACGACGATGCAACTGATAATTCAACTATGCAAGCAATGAATAGAAAATTGCAAAGGTTCAGACTGGCTTGGATAAAGGATGAATAGATCTAACTTTTTTGTGTGACTTTTTCTTGGACAATAGGTAAGAAAAATAAATCTAATCTAGGAAAATAGGAAATTCTCACCGAGCAACCTGAAAACTGATACCACTTGATAGAGGCGAGGGTGTCCCGATCTTTCGATGAGATGATAACTATCGATTTGGTGGAGACGACTTTGACGATCCGACTACAAACGTGCACGACGTTGCGCCTTAGCAATCGCTAAACCAACTCCGAGAGGTTATTGACCACGCCGGAGCACAATCAACCTGACCACGAAGGTCTATTCCTGCAAGCAATCGAAGAACAAGCAAGAATATGAAAAAAGCAATCTGAATATTGCGAGTATGTATGAAGTATTGATAAAGGTGGGGATCCGTAAGCGGTCTTGGTCTGGTCGTTGGACACAAACGAAGTACACGAAGTTGCAATGGCTAACTTTTAACTAAACAAATCCCAAGGGAAAAGCTACTAGATGGATCTACTTATATAGGACAAAGGGTGACGGCCAAGGAGGTGGGAGGACATCCCAAGGCAGCCTAAAACTAACCCTAGGTCGTACAAGGCCAATGGGCCCAAGTTGGGGTGACGTAACACCTTTGGACTTGTAGTTTGACTCGGATTCTGGTGCAGCGTCAGATTGTTTCGTCCATAACTCAACGCTCCGGATGGATTTTAAGGTGATTTCAATTGTGCTTGAAAGAGCATGAAATCTACTTTCCAATAAAAAAAGAATCACCCAATTCGGAGTCCGTATGAAAAAGTTGTTGGCGTTTTGAGTCAGGTATGTCTATGCAGTCCGAATCTGAGAATAAACGTCAGAGACTTGGACTCTATCTTCTCTTGGGCCAAAAATGACGTGAGAGAACTTTTAAACAGCAAATAAACATCTCTTTCTTCCTTATCTTCATATGTGGATTGTACAAATGTTCCATACACCTGCAATTAGACAAAACACAAAGGTGTGTGAAGTATTTTTGTTCTGGATAACATAAATAGATTATTGAATAGTTTGCACTAGAAATCACCTGACAAATATGCATGTATGCAATATTTTTGGTCATATCCAAGGTAGTCATGTCCTCATCAGTGTTGGGCTGAGCCCATGTACCCCTTCGCCCCAGACTCTATATATAGGACCCCCTCTCCTCACTTTGAGACTTAGCATTGGATTAGCTCATATTTGTGTGTGAGAGCCTTTGCTCATCCACCGGTACTTCTCCTCGGAGATCAGGACCTCCGTCTAGGAGAAGATCCATTCGGATTCAAGACCCCTACCTAGGGAAGATCCCCTCGTGGATTCAAGACCTCCTCCGGGAGAAGAACGGCTACCTTTGTATCTTTCCTTTGTTGATTTTGGACCATGTACCACTCGTGCTTCGATGATCTAGACCTTGTGTGATTGATCTCCTGTCGGTTGAGTGTCTCTCTCGTTCTTCCCGTGATTTCCTCTCGTTCTTCCAGCGTTCTTCGTGTTCCCTCCGTAGGATCCCCTCCAAACGTGAAAGATCGACGAATTAGGGTTCCACCCTACATCATATGGTATCATGAGCCACGTTGATCACGTTTTTGGAGCCCCTACCTCGTGATTTCTAGCTTGATTTTGTTGTTTTCGTCCTAAAAACCCGAAAATCCCCACAAAAATACCCCCAATTTTTTTTTGTGATTTGTTAGTTTTGATGATGTTTTGTTGTTTTTGATCCGTGGATTCGGTGTGTAACTCGTGGATCTTGTGTTTCCCCACCTTCTCCCCCTCGAAATCCAACCAAAATCCCCGAAATCGTCAAATTTCTCCCCGTTTTCGAGTTCTTCCTGAGCAGTTCCTGATGCGGAGCATCCCACGTTCATCCCCATGTACATTCCGACTACTCTCCAAGCCCCAAGGATACATAAGATGAGACTTCGACTATGCGCCATTGGACACAAGGTGAATTCACTCCTCTTCGAACCGTCACTTTCTGCATATGAGACACGGCTACTACCTCATGCATGGACCTTGCATACACTCGGTACAACCAAGATGACCAGGGAGAATCCAGGACCAAGGCCAAGCATGGAAGAGGAGAAGGAAGAAGAAGAATGGAGCAAGATCGAGTTGCCGGATCATCCGGACACCCAAACGGATCATCCGGGTCGGTCGGATCATCCGGACCCTCTCCGGATCATCCGGGCATCGGCGCCGAAGACTACAAGCCCCTCGACGAAGCGGATCATCCGGACGGTCGCCGGATCATCCGGACCCCGACACCGGATCATCCGGGCCGCCATCCGGATCATCCGGATCCCGCTTTGTAGTCGCGACTTGGGCCGAGGCCCGTGTACCTCGCCCTCACTTACCCCTTCGTGGCTTAGCACTATAAATAGACCTCCTCCTCCCCACTTTGTGGGTTAGCATTGGATTAGCTCATATTTGTGTGTGAGAGCCTTTGCTCATCCACCGGTACTTCTCCTCGGAGATCAGGACCTCCGTCTAGGAGAAGATCCATTCGGATTTGATGAGGACATCAATACCATTGTTACACCCACAGCCCCTGCTGCTATACATACTGGACCAATTACTAGAGCTCGCGCACGCCAACTAAATTACCAGGTAGTTTCGTTTCTTGGTAATGATTCTAATGTTCATGAGAATATGATGCTGCCTAAATTGGATACATTTGTTTTGCTTACAAATGAAGGGCCTAGCATGGAGAAGGATAAACATTGGAGCAAGAACAAGCATGGAGATGATGGCATGCGCAAGGGGGACAAGAATGGAGTTACAAGTGATGATTTTAGGACTTTGAAGCCACCATAATGAGTGCATGAAGCCTTGGACAAAATATACAAGATGCCACTTCATAAATTTCGTCCGGAGGCTATTCTAGGTGCTGCGTCACCTTATTATTGGGCCAGGCCCATGTAATTTCGAAATACATTAGTATAGGCTATTTTTAGAGTCCGTATGTGTGGGGAAACAAGAGATAGGGTTAGTTTCGGACCCCTCCACCAAGGGCCACGAAATTCACCCCCTCTTCCTCCATATATACAGCCCTTAGGGCACCGTTTAGACTTTGGGTTTTGTTTAGATCAAAAGTTCGCCATAGCTGCAACCGCAGCGTGCCGTTTGTGTTCAACGACCGGACAAAGGCGTCCACAGAACCCCATCTTGATCAATAAAGCTTTCATCTTATATTCGCAATATCCAGATTGCAATCTCAGTTTCTTGCTTGTTCTTCGTTTGCTCGCAGAAATAGACCCTCGTGGTCAGGTTGATCGTGCTCGGCGTGGTCAATAACCTCTCGGAGTTGGTTTAGCGATTGCTAAAGTAGCGGCGTCCTCGCCGCCGTAGTCGGATCGTCAAAGTCGACTTCCACCAAAGCGAAATCCACCATCTCATCGAAGATGGGACACCTTTGCTTCTATCAAGTGGTATCAGATTTCCGGGTTGCTCGGTGAGATTTTACAGTTTTTCGTAGTTTAGATCGAGTCTGTTCTTCATACCTATAGTCCACGAAAAAGCCACAAAAAAATTAGGGTTAGTTCATCCCATCCGAACCAATCGAGCCTTTGCATAATCTTTTACGTATTTGCTTTGTTGAATTTACGGTTGCATCGTCGTGTCAAGTTGCTGGTCTTAGCGTCTAGTCTTTTAGAGTTTGAGTTCTATTCACAGGTTGTCACGTCGCCACGCCATATACCACCACCACATATTCACCGCCAATCCGAATCCATATCGCCACCACATATCCGCCGCCATCACGCCCATCCGAGTCCACGCAACATATATCCGCCACCATCCGAGTTCCACCAGATTCATCTGCGCCACCGATCCGAGTTCCACCAGATTCATCTTCGCCACCACTCCGAGTTCCACAGATTCATCTCCGCCACCAGTCCTAGTCCGAGTCCGATAATTGTTGCATTGTTCTCGATTTCCAGATCACGCGATACTCCGAGTCGTGACAGCAGAGGACTCCCCAACTTCCGAGCCATCCGCAGAAGAAAAATAGTTCCAGTTTCAAAAAAAAAACTAAGTCTGGAAAATTCTGGCTAGGCAGTTTTTAGACCATTTGTAGACTTTTTCGAAAAAAAATTGTTGCGGAGCAAAAAAAAAAGAGGAAAAAGTGCAAAAAAAGGAAAAAAAGAAAAAAAATTCAGAGTGTGCTCCTCCCTTGTTTACGTGCCGCGCCGTGATTTTGTTGGTGTTCTAGGCTCGCGTCTCTAGCACAGTCTAGCCTAGGACCAAGACAAGATCGTCGTTGAGCGTTTATTCAACTTTGCATCTCTGAATTGATTATTGCTGACCCTTTTTGCTACCATATTATAAGCCTTCCCAGCTCCACATACATCTACGTCGTGCGTTGGACTCTCCCTGGTAATCGCTCTATCCAAGCTTTGAGAGTTTTGACTACAACGGTTGCCGATCACCGCTTCTTCTTGGGTAAGAACTGGTAAGAATTTGAGATTTGCTTGATGGATTTGTGACTGTCCACCACACCACCACCACCACTTCACGGTAGTCTCAGAGGATCATATTCTTGTGTGTTTCTCTTGCTACTAACAATGGCAGGATCACAAGCCGAGGAGACTGATTGGGAGAACCTGACGAACAAACAGCTACATGATAAGTTTCAGCAAATGATGATTGGACAGGTGCAAGATGTGCTAAACAGATTTGACGAGGCCACGGAGAAGATAGATGGCATTGAGAAGACGTTTGAAACAAAGCTTGATAGCAAGTTTGATGAATTGCTGGCGCGTTTTCCAAAACCACCGCCGGCTGCACCTATCGCACCTCTGCAACGACAACAACTACGCCCCCTTCCGAATCGGTATGGGCGAGCTCAGCGTGTTCCTATTGAGCGAGACAAAATTCTGGTGCCATTGCTCTGCTGTTGGTGCTTCGTGGCTCTCTGCTTCTGCTGCTGCTGGTACCGAGGAGGATGATGAGTATGCGGGCGATTATGAGGATGAGGTTGATCAACATCGAACTACGTGCAACCACCAGCACCACAACCACCGGTCGTCCACATGCAAATAATGGCAATGTTAGGGCTCCCCTCAGTGCGAGATCATGACCACCTCCCTAAACTGAAATTGAATATTCCACCATTTGAGGGTAGATATGTTCTGATATATATCTTACTTGGGAGTTAGA